>KI423131.1:16782-34415 GCA_000473375.1 Anopheles culicifacies | reverse complement strand
AATAGATTGATTGTATCGGGTTTTATTTTAGTTGCTCTGCCAGCGCCAAATTTATGATCAGCTTCTTGAAGTTGTGAGGTTTTTTTTGTAGATGCATAGGAAAGCGAGATAAAATTATAAGCAATAGGAGGAAAAAGGAACATCTTGTGCGCTTAGTAATTATTCTGACAAGAATTGAGATAATGATGAGGGAGATTTATTATGCTTTATGGATTAACTCAATAAGTGTATACATGGGTTGGATGTATCAACAAATGAATCTTCACCGATTGATGGTTTCACTCACATTTAAAGCAGTCATTTCTTAGACGTCTTTTAGCAGTGTCGGTAACTCACGAGGGTGATCTCTCGAATCCACCTGACAAAAGTTTTGTTGAAAACGATTTCAAAATTATTATGTTGACCTAAGAACGAAAACTTAAAATTTTCTCTTTTTTAAATTTCTTCAAAAGTTTTGGGGAAAAAATGGGAAAATGAATGTCATTCTTTTCCTACATAACTAAATGGGACTTTTAATACTGAGTTTCCTTTTTTATTGTAGACTGATTTTGAAAAATGAACGTTTATAGCCATAATTAATAAAATCATGTCAGAAAGAATTTATCTTTAGGTTGTTTTTTTATCAGAAAATTTATCTTATTTACCATTTTTGAAGATATTGATGTATTGTTTACTGTGGTTTAAAGAACACTAAATGGAAAAAATATGCAAAGTATACCACAGAACTCTTGTAATCTTATATCTCATTCTACCGGTAATATCACTGATCTCTCATTACCAATCATTACGCTTCGTGTGTTGCATAAAACAGTGATAAGTGATTTAACCTCATTAAATGAAGCATACCGCATGTCAATCGGGTGCACGCAAACCGATGTGGAAATTAAAACCTCACTCCCACGAAAAAAAACGCCTCCATATTTCCCCTTCCGTTTCGCTATGCAATGTAAACTTTTTCACCTTTTAACAACCTTAATCATGATTGGCAGCAAACCCTTTCACTGTCCTCCAATGCACGGGCTCCAGCACGGTACGGATTGTGCAACATGTTTCTACTTTACGAATTTTATACCGGTGCTGCATGAGTTATGTCAATAAGTAGGAACAAAAAGTGTAGCAAAGAAAGAATACAAAATGTGTCGCATGAAAAACATGCAAATGTAAAATAAAATCAACGCATATTGTATAATGTGTTCACCATTTTTGCCACCAACCAGTGTAATGGCGTATTAATGCGATTCATTACGCTCATGGCCAATTAAAATGTAAAATAAGACATACAACAAAAAAAAACTGTACGGGATTTTCGTTACGATTTGCAAACAAGATGGAAAAGGAAAACAAAAGCACAACAGAGATCGAAAATCTTTTTTTTTTCTTTTAGTGTGCCAATAAGCAGAATTACCAACAACGGTACAGTCATGCACGTGGCAATCACAAATTGTGGTTACCAACGTTGTTTGTGCAAAAGACTTTCTGGATCTCCCCTTGATCTGGGAAATCTTACCCCTCACGCAGGGTGTCGACAAGCGTAGCGTAGGGTTGGAGACGGTTTTCATTTTTTAGTAACATTTTATTTTGTGATTGGCTTTTCCGGGCCTGGCGTTCTGATAAAAATCACTGACTGCACCATGTTACGAAGCTATCTGTCGCATTCGCGTACGTAACATATTCCTCTTAGCTCGCGATAAAACCCGATGAAAACGGTGTGGAAGGTTTAATCCACCATAAACACGTGCAACTCCGTTCCAATCTCATTAGAACGATCAGGAACCCATCTAGGGGAAGGATGACGCTCTTAAATCCACTGTAGGGAACATCCATTCATGACGTAACGCTGGGGTTGGTGCTAGCGTTACGATTTATTACATAGGGGGAGGATGAATCAACTAATGCTCTGATAAAATAAGAACAATCCTGCATCCTGTACCCGAAAATTATACATATTTCAGTTACGTAATAAATGGATGAACCCTTAGGGAAATATTCGTCCACCATGAAGCGGCTGTTTTATGTAGAAGATTTTAAAGCTGAGCGATTTTCATCTCTCCTACGGTACAAATACAAATGATACAAACCGATTACTTGTCTTGCGTGATTTCTTCATTTTCTACATGTTTCCCTCGGCGGGATAGTCCATAACACATCACTATGTGTGTACCATCATCCGGCGATGATGCATCGGATGGTTATGTTTTTATATGCTATTTGTTTTGCTTTATGTTTCACGCCGGCACTCGCTGCGGGTGGCTTTCCATTTCCACCGGCAGCGGTCGGTAGAACCGCATGCAAGGATTTGCTACGAACGCAGGATGTAACGAAGCGGAAAGCGAACACATCGCCTTTCCTCTACTGAAATGGCTGCTTATCAACATTCATTTTTTCCCCTCCAGATTCATTTTCTCCACAACCCGATCGACATGCATGGATAATGTTTTCCCTTTCGGAGGTTCTGTCTCGGGTAAAACAATACCACCCCGTACGCAGTTCGTATTTAGCATTGTGAAATGTGAGGTTAATTTCTTCATCACTCTGCATTACGATTGCTCACTGCTGACGTACATTAATTCTAGTTACTAGCGGGTTATAAGGGCTGTAGACTTGTGCAAACTAATCGCTGCTAAAAGCATACCGATGATGCTGGCAGTGTTAGAGGAACCCAGTCTTCTTTGCTGGCATTTCTTAGTTGGAAATTTTTCGGGGGATTCTGCTTGCCGAAGATGAGATCCCATTTTGTTGAGGTTTGCTCTAATAGTACAGGGAAAACATGCTGAACTAGGCAGGAAAAGTCTCTGAAGTGTGGCGTAAGCATCGTGAGATAGGAAAGCAAACGAACCTGAAAAAGGTATTGTATGTCTCGAGCACTTCCCCCCGAAATGGATGCTAATGTCAAAAGCAAATACTCTTTCGGATGTGTAAATGAAGGATTAATTTAAAGGAACACTGGTAGCGTTTTGGGGTGTGGTTGGCAAGCTTCGCTGGAGAGGATATTCAGGAACTTCCCTTTTTGTTGAGGAATTTGCTGACGTAGACGAAAGAGGTTTGAAACCGTGGGGTTCTCGAAGGGAAGCAGCTGAAATGGAACCATTTAGTCATCCAATTTCTTCCTAAGCCTTTTAAGATGCACTTCTCATCCACAGTGTCCGGTTGCGATGGTTCGATAAGGAAAGAAGTTGTGATGCTCCTATGGTCAATGGTTATGGGCGAACACAAAACCTGTGGTGCAATGATTTCTGCTCAATTACAGTCAATCAACACCATCGCCGGCGTGTCTTTGCTGTGGAGCTGGCTTCTCACAAGCACGAGAACCCTTCCGAAGCGTACGGTTCAACCGAGCGTAAGGGTTATGTTATGTGCTGCTGTTGTTGTTGTGAGGATTGTTTGCGTTGCGCATATTAATCAGCTGCCAATGTGGAGCAAGAAAACCCTAGCGCTGCCATTGATGCGAACAGGGATTGATTGTTGGTAGTTTCTTTCTCTACCCTTC
Organism: Anopheles culicifacies; assembly: GCA_000473375.1. Classification (NCBI taxonomy): domain Eukaryota; kingdom Metazoa; phylum Arthropoda; class Insecta; order Diptera; family Culicidae; genus Anopheles; species Anopheles culicifacies. The sequence goes on along the minus strand of KI423131.1, from coordinate 30,928 downwards.
CCTCCAACCGTTTTCCTTTCAGGTTTCCACACGTTTGCTATCGAAATTAATCGTTTGCAAGACGAACACACACACACGCACACGATTTATCGGTTCAACTCGACCGACCCCAAAGGAGATTGTGGCCAAGAAGAATGAGTGGCGTTAGGCGGTGCAGAACGAAACATTGCTTGCGGTGGGGTGAAAACTTTGAAAGAAGTGAAATAATTAGTCAGAACCGTACAATCTGCACCTTCACCAACTCCTGCTGCCTTCCGCATAAGCTTCCAGTTTTTTCCCGTTTACGGTTCGGTAGGCGAAAGTGGAACGTTCGGAAGGTGCTAGCTGCTCGATCAAACCCCAATTAAGGTGTTGCATGTCTTCATCTTACGCGTTTCATCATGTTTTGCGTGCGAATGCCCATCACCTCTTATGATAAACTAAAGGGAGAAAAGCCTATGCATCCTCCCATAATCGGACACGGATTTGGAGCAGATGCAAAAACATATACCCATGGTGGACAACTGAGGAACACATCGTGGCAAAACGGTTAACCGCTTGCTGTTTTCGTGCTTGTTGGATTTGCAATTTCTAATGTTTGTTCAAGCGAATAACTGAGTCTGATGGGGCTTTGATGGAGGGATGCATAAATTATTGGAAAATTTCCAACTTATGCTGCTGGAAGGTAATATGATAATGGTCCAGTGAAAGATGGTTAATGATGATCTGATTGTAGGCTTCATCAATTGGTGGTTAATTTCTCTTGCAAACAGGTGGTAACAAGCGTGTGCCAGCTGTATTGGAATTTTATTGAAGTGGAGCGAAAAAAAAACAAACACAAATTATATGATATTTTCATAATCGACAGTTTATTAAGATTAAAATCTTCGTACTGTTTATTGGGTAATATAAGAACATTGAGAGAAAAAAAACAAAACAAACCCATACTCAAGATGATTAACGGTATGTTAGCAAATAATTATCATTGTCTAGCTTGTTTAAATGTTTCAAAACTTGAGAGTCTGTAATTCGAAGACTAAAGTTGGAATTTTTGATAGATATTCAGTATATAGGATTGTTTCCGACCGATTTGAGAGCTTTTTGATGTTTGAATGGGCTTTTTAATGTTAACGCACTTCCATGGATCCATGGATAAAATGTTTCAGCCCTGAGGACTTGAAGACAAAACTTAATATCAATTGCTATGTACAATTCAAAGACAGATCTTAATAGCAGATCTATGAGGAAATAAGACCCACAGTTAAGACTTTTTGAGCTAAAAATTTAAGGAAAGCGTATTTAAACCATCTGCCATTTATGTCTTATGAAACGTTTCTTTAAAAGATGTTCATTCTGGCATCCAGTTCCCCCAAGAACCTACACCAAGTAAGTGATGCATTAAAAAAATTACATAAAACGAAAGACTACATATTGTGCGCAAATCATACCTCTCAGACGAAAACGACAATCACGGTCACAAAATTCAAAGTGGACTTTCCTCTTTGTTTGAGATGAGTGATAAAAATTGTCCATCAAAGCAAAAAAGACAACAACAACAAAACACCACTATGTAAGTACATCTTCACGGAACTACCTCACCAATAGACCACTTTACAAAAACGTCCATTAGACGAGTGGGTAAGTATTTCGAGTTTGGGAAAGACACTTTTCAGTGCATGCAGCGCACAAATGCACACTCTGGTCGGTTGTTACCTAAGAATAGCCCCAGCCTCCAAACGATGGAAAGACGAATGACAAATTTGTACAAGGGCTACACGTTTGCGTGCTGCCCTGCAGGGCCTGCCGGCTAGTGGATCGCTTTCCAGCGAATTCTTGCCTTCGTATCCATATCTGAGGATGGTTTTTGTGCGTATTCGTACCATCCAGCGGTGTTCGGGGCTCGGGGGACCTTTTTTTAGAACGTCTTGCCTCGTTCCCGGATTCATCTCGTTGCGGACTTTGTTGTGTTTTGTGCTCCATTTGCGCGATTCGTCTTGGGGATGCGGTTGTTCAACACGAAGCAGCCGGTCAGGCGGGCATAATTTGTGACCTCTTGGGCGGAATCTCTTCCCGAAAGCGGAGTCCGTGAACAGGCACAAAGACACAAAGGAAAGTAAGCAAGAAAGCAGGCAAGAAAGTAAAAACCTATCACCAAAAAAACCTAGAAACGGAACGAGGCCCGTTTTCGGGTGGAGTGAGGGCCATGGTGTCATGAAAATTATGGTTGCCGCATTGCATGTCCGTTACGTATTTATAGAACAGTCGGCGTTGTGGGCATTCCGCTGGGCTTCACGTTGTCGTACGGGAGATGGATTTTGGTTGGAAAAAGTTTTGTCCAAGTGTGACTTTTTGTGCGTCTTCGCCCGGGAGCGATGTGTCCGATACGGCCAAGGTTGAGTTCACTCACGAACTTTCCGTTAAGACGTTACCCGGCCACAAGAGAGACAAACGAAAGATGTCGGTCTGCGCTAAAGCTTTTACCGGGTTGCTCCTCTGTAGAGCTTCACAGCCATGAGAGGTGCTGTGTGGTTGACTTTTAGCGGGTTTTTGTTTTACCTTTTTAACCTCTTTTTCGTTTGGTGCACGTTTATTGGAGGGCTATACTAGAGCGGCACGTTTCGGTGTTGCTTACCGTGGGAGAACCTTTTCTCAGAATGATGATGTCGACAGCCATCAATGGTCTATCCTCTGGGGTGGCCTTGGTTAGCGAAATAAAAGTAAAATCGTATAAAGATGAATCGTGATTCTGATGGCAGTTGTTTTGGAGCTGTTCTTGAAGTTGGTACAACCTAGAAATATTAAAGAACATCAATTGATGTAGACGGTGCTTAAAAAACATCTAGAATTTGTTCTCTAAGATGAAGTAAGCATAATTTACGGTATTTGATAGCTTTATGCTTAATATTTCTAAAAAACGTTATCAGGACATCAGGCTCAAAGACCAATACCCATAATGGTCTCTTTGTACATGTTTCACTTGTACTGGGTTCCCTATATAAATCGTGTCGATCGCCAACGGCAGATAAAACCATCTTCGACACACAAATGCAAACACTAACAAACGACCCAAAAGCGCCAAGCGTTCATCCACGAGCAAAAGGTGCCTCAGGCGTAGATCTCCACGGACGTTCATATTGAATCGTAAGAGCGGAAATATTGTGGCTGCTCCATTTTGCCCTCCACCATGATCTTCTCCAACAACGAGTAGAGATGTATCTGAATGTCTAAAGAACTATGCTCCAATTTCTTTCTAGCGCTTCTTACTCGACTACAACTACAAATACTGGTACAACGATCAATAAAAAGAATGAGTCAAAAAATACCTAACGGAAGACCTTCCAACAGATAGCGTGCGATATTCCGAGCACGAGTCACAAAAAGCCTAAATTTATAGATCCCATTCTTCGGCCATCCTCTCGAGCCCGATCCAGCATCTCTCACTCTCGTGGACGGTTTATGAAAAGGGTCCAAGTGAAACCCACAGCTGTGCGGTGACGAAGAAGTGGCTCCAAAATCTGTAACAATCGGCAACCGGTCGTGCAGCTTGCAGTTAGTCCGCCGGGGGGCTTAGATATCCGGGATGAGCTTCGCTTGTTTATGGGTTTTGCCGGGCTCAAGGTACGCGGATGGAAGTATTTGCTGGAAAACTCGAGTCGCGAATTTTCAGCCGGTCGCGAAAGAGACGTTCGAGTGGGCGAAACTGTGCCGGTGGAGTCGCTCCGGGCCTCACCTTTTCTGTGGGGTGAGTTATAAAAGGCTCTCCTGTGAAGAAGTCAACCTGCTCCGTGGTCTTTAGTTTATTTGTTTTGTGTTTCCTTCTTTACCGAGTCTTATCTTCCCAGTCGCTTCTTTAGAAATAAAATGAAACCTTTTCTTGAGGTTTCAGCTTGACTCAGCAGTGGTGTATCTTTTTCCTCCTCGCTGGGTTACTGTCTGGGGTTTCGGTAGACAAAAGGCACCAAGGGTTTTTCGTAATGCGATAATACGCGTTGCTAATGGTAACGGTTCGCGGGCGGGTCTCCGAACCCACCGTCCCAGGTTTTTTTGTGAAAGAGTTTCTTAATTTGGGTGATTATTTCGTTGAATTATGGTTAGTGCTCAAGTGGGCTAGCTTGACCGAGGCATCCTGCTTCCCGTGGTTGGCCACTTCCCCTGCTGGGCTGCTGTACACGGTAGCAGTCGGAAGTGAGAAGAAATGGGTTTCAAAATTGAAAATATGACCATTTGTGGAAAGGGATGCTGCTTTCCGGTGGCTTTTTTCGTTTTGCTTGAAAAATGAGCTCTATGGGTCAGTCTTGTTTTGAAAACGGTAGTCTGAATTGTGTCACAAAACCACTATGAAGGTTAGTTTATGAGAGCATATGAATTCTAAAATTAAACGATATTGATTCCCCAAAAATCGTGACTTTCCGCAACCGCGTGAAAACTCCAATGAATAATACAATTCATTACGAAAGTGATTTATACATCACTGTTTCTATTGCTTCGTTACGGTCATCAACCATTAGCTTTGACCACCCTGCTTACATATATCGCAAGCATAATTGGAACTCCCTTTAGGAAACAAAAATAAAGAAAACAAGCCAATCGATTGTGCCCGGTTCGTTAACCCGGAAGGTCGGCTTCCAGCACAAACGGTACAAAATGGCTGGAAGAAACCGTACGCTTTATCGGAGTCTGCGGCCATACTGTCCAACAAGTCGGGACTGTCATTCGGTTTGTTCTAACGAACGTTGCGGTGTGTTTTTACTCGCCAGAATTGGGAGAGTGGGTTCCGTACCGACGGAAAGAGGGGCAGTTGGGTAGTTGCGAGCTACCAATAAATCACAGTTAGCTTATGCATGTACAGCACCGGACGGTGATTGCCAGTTAAAGTTTCGAGGCGCTGGAATCGGGGAAAGCGGCACTGGAAAGGAGGGTACCCACAAATTGGACGGAATTGGAGAAGTGGAGAAGTAAAAACGAAACCCTCACACATGGTGTTTCGAGTGCAGAGATTTTAGAAAACTGCAACATACAATTGAATTTATGATTTAACGCGCGGGATTTTGCATTGTTTGATTTATGTGACAAAAATAATTTCTCTTGCGAATGAAAGTTTTGTTTTATTTTAGCAAGAACTATAAAATAAACAAGCAAGTTTTTGATTTGCTAGTGATTAAGTAATTATATTCGCCACTTCACCAAAACTCCCACTTCCTTTCGGCATGATATAAACAAAGCTAGTTTAATTTCCTTTTTTGCTACGGTTTAGGCCACCCTTTCTCGCTAGGCATAATCTAGTCACAGCACACCGCGAAACAAACGATGCGGTAATGTCTCTAGTTCATTATAAGACACATACACAAGGAAACCAAGAAAAACAAAGCTAACAGGCGTTACTGATTTAAAGTTCAGCAAGCTTCCAGCATCGATGGGAAGGAAGATTAGTTTTTCCGCTTGTTTTTCACCCGAGGGTTACGTTAGCGCGCGAACCGACCGCGAACCGCGTGATTGCGTCGCTGGTGGCGCATGGGTAGCAAGAGCTAGTTAGTCCGCGGTGTGTTTTACACACTTCACATGCGGTTTAAGGGGTTTGGTGGGAGTGTGTACCTTTCTTGTAACAACTTTCTCATAATTCTCACACTTTTAAGAGTCACCGTTTTTCTTCATCTTTTTTTTTGGGACGGGTACATCTGTTTGGCCAGTGATCTTTACTCGCTTTACCACTCACCCACCCACACACAATGTGTGGTTTCCTTTCCATCTGCATGGGAGGTTAATTTTCGCAACGAAAATCAAATCAGTCAGCTGTCGAATGTGAAGCAAACGGGTTTGGTTGTGAAGGGTGAAATGTACTCCACACGAAAATCCTGTGATGTCATGGTACTGGATGGTACCGTATTGCATCATAAACATCGCTCAATTATCGATCAACTCGACCGTTCAGATGCGATACCGAAGAAACTGTGTGGGAAATGGGAAGCGAGCGAAGCAAAGCGAAGAAAACGTTGTTGCATATTGTTCACACTAAAACTATCGTCGTAAGTCACACAACAGAGTGAGCTAATCGGTGTGTGTTGTGGTGGTAGGTTTGTGAGATAATTATACATTATGTCACACGTGCTTGTAGGGATCCGAATATGCAGTTATAATTATGCAAAATTTAATATTTGTCTTATAAAATAGGGATAAATTAAGCTCATGAAACTGAAACAAGCTATTGTTTGAAACCTCAGCTCAGTTGTCAATCCCTGCTCCTAGAGATCGATTTTTATTTATGTTCGATTTCACAAATACTGCCCCAACCTTTCACGTTTTAAACTTATTGTGCTCATTCAACAAATTTCCACTTACGATAGCTTCGATTGTTAATTTTCCTCTTGAAAATCATTCTTTACGATATCACTCGCAAGAAAGGTTAATGAAAATTCATTCGCTAACAAAATTTCCTGAAAGAAACCCGCAGGTTTCTTCACCACGCTAAATGTGGTGATAATTTTCCGCCGCCATTTTTCCCTTCAGTTTCAGACTTCAAAAAGTAATCCCGTTGCCACCCTTGCTCGTTGCTTCTTGAGGTTTTGTTTTGCCTTAAACGCTGTGGAGAAATTTAAAAAAATGTATCTTCTTCAGGGGTTTTTCTTGTGTTGTTGCGACATTTGTTTTAATAATGGTTTTAATTACGTTGAATCGCTACCTTTGCCCGGCAAAATGGTGCATTTAATTAAAATATTACACTCGCAAAATGCTGTTCCCGCGTTGCAGGGTTCGAAGCGGGAACCGGACGTCTACGTGAGGGCGAACATAATCATTGACTTTCCCTTTGCTCTGAAGCGTTTCTTCTTGCTTTACTTTTCGCGAGTGAGTTTCCACTAAATCGCATCCAGCTCATAATATTTAAACTCCTTCTTCAGTCATGCGTACAACGGGCTGTTCTTTTTACAATTCAACAAACCTGGAACGCCAAAATGCTGTCTTACCATTTCAGCTGTAACTGGAATGTAACGAGGAAAGCACAAAAAACCGATGGAATTAGCGTTCGGAAGCTACGAACACGTGGATCTGGATGGAGGAGTCACGTTTATTAAAATTTGTGACTCGCGGTGGTGGTGAGAGTGTGGTATTAGTATTTATCGTTTCACTTTCTGCTGTCCCAGAGTTCCCCATCTTCTCTTTGGAATCGATCTATTTTTTTTTTTTTGCTAGCTTCTCCAACTCCATTCTCCATTCCAACTGTTCATTATGTTGCCATAGCATTTCGCATTCATCACTTCCGCACTTGTAGCAAATTATGGAGTGTCTTGAAGGAGGAATGAGTGGAAAGGCAAGAGCTCGAGGGGTGTTGAGAGAGAGCTGAGATTTGATGGCAATAGTGATGCTGTCTGGAATTAAGGTTTGCTGTCGTATCTTTTGGGATGGCAGGAAAAATAAAGACGAAGACGTTTGACGTTTCCGAGGGAAAAACAATGCAAGCAAGCTACTTTGCTTCTTTCTGTTATCGAGATGATGGCAGCATATGATAAGAAACAAATACAATCAAAAGCAGTACCAGAAAACTCCGTCTTACCGCCGCGAGTGTGCATTTTTGTTACTAAGGAACTTTTAGTTCGCTATACTTTTTGCCCTCATTTTCTTCCGTCACTAGCCTTGCTCGGCAAAACTGCAAGACAACGTCAGAGATTGGAAAATTAGCAAGCTGCTTGTTTTGCCCGTACACCGATCATATCGTGGTGCGCTTCGTTACGTTCAATTGGATTACATTGGGTTTGCTTTTTAGCAGACTCCGGCCCGTTTAGTGGTGACCGTCCATTGCGGCCTGGGTTTGTAAAATCGCCGAGTGAAATCTCGTCCGACAGGGTGGGCACTCCGATCGGCAGGAATTAAATTATCTCTCAGCAGCCACCCCGATACACCGGTGCGAATGAAGAGGAGCAGCTTGTCCCGAGGCTACTCTCGGCTATTTTGCATAGAATGACAACATAAACCAAACGTCGAGCTAGACACAACAATGAGCCATCATCTGCGGTTGCCAGCTGGAAGAGGTTAAAAGCAAAAACAAACAGGGCTACATTTATTGAAAGTAATGGCGGATAATCCGAAGGCAATAAGTTAGACTTGGCTATTTGTATTGCAGAGGGGTTTGCTGTTCCATTTGCCGGAAATTGAACGTTAAAAGCTTCGAAGAAATTAAATTGTGAATCAAATTTTGCGAATGCGCAATTGTGCTTGCAATGTTTTATTGTGTAATGCAACCTGTAAGTGTGCCGCTGCTCACCAGAGGAGAATCTGTAATGTAATCGCATTGGATGTACATTTCACGAGCCGACCTTTTTATTTACAAAGTATATAATCACACTATCTATAGCTGGGGCGAGTACTGCACAATGGACGCGGTCCACACAAAATTCGGGATTAAAATAACTTTCCCATCAAATCAAATGAAAGGAAGTAGTTTTGAAACATTCTTTCAGTCCGATATATATTTTTTTGTTGGAAACTATAAAGCAGCGAAATTCAAATTAGGGGATTTATAAATATCTCTGATTAGGCTATAGAAAGACTCGGCTTATACTATGGAAACACTCTAATAAGACTACAAAAGGTCTCCGGTTAGGCTCTGGTTATATAATAGGATATAATTAGGCTCTGAATAGGCTCTGAATAAGCACTGGTTGGGCTCCGGTTAGGCTCTGAATAGGCACTGGTTAGACTCCGGTTAGGCTCTGAATAGGCACTGGTTAGACTCTGAATAGGCCCTCGTTAGGCTCTGTTTAGGCTCTGGTTAATTTATGAAAAAGCTCTCGATTGGTTCTGGTTAGGCTCTGGATAGGCTCTGATTAGACTACAGAAACGTTATCCGTTCATCCTTTCAAGGTCTATAAGTCCTAAGACAAAAAAATAGATAACAGTATTTCTATCCAGGTCTGCGTTCACTGTGCACTGTGTGCATAGCAATTTTGCTCGAGTTAAAGCTTGCCACCCATTCTGTTTGTTTCGGAACAAGGCAGCTCAGCTTTCGGTGCCTTCCGCTGCTGTATGGTAATCTCAAAAGTAAACATCGCCATCTTCGCACGATCACCTGACGTTGCGCAGGGTAAACAGCGAGTAATGGGCCACAGGTCGAGTGCTGTGCGGAATTGTAATTTTATTTACATGGTTTAAATTCAGCTCAGATAATAGCATTAGCATTATTCCAGACTGTTTGTACGAGTAAAGGAATGTTTATGGGGTCACTATTGAGGGCTGATATTGCTTTTGAATAAATAAAAACATTTAAATAAAATTTGTAAGAAAAATAGCTCTTCTTACCCAAATAGCAGATTACACCAGCTGTAATCATTATTGGCTAAACAAATCGTGTCAGATTGGTGTTAAAGTGAGTGGAAAATAATTGTATCGAAACCGTGGCAACGTGATGCTGCATCTTGGTTTGGCGCTTTATTTTTATTTTACGCTATGCAATATGCATTACACGCCCAAATGCAGCTTCTACCCAAAATAGAAATAAAAAAAGAAATACGAACTGCAAATGGCATTAGATACCGAAGCGTAACAGCGGATTCGTAACGGTACCCGAATGGAGCAACCGCCCCGGTGTTTGCAATTTGCAAATTTCCGCGCCACCGTTCGCGTTCTTCCATGATGCTCGTTGCATCATCGCCATCGCATCGGTTCGGTTGTGAATCGTGTGCCGGGTTGGGTTTCCGGTGCTCGTATTATTGTTCTTTACGTCTTTCGCGCTGCGTTGCATCTGCGGTTGCATTCCGCGACAAACAAACAGAATGTTTCGAACCAACAACAACGCTCGCTGACGGGACCTGGTGCATACTGTGCTGTGGCGTTGCACATTCTTGACAGTTTTGCTCTTATTTCTCTCGCTCTCGAGGCAGTGGGATGTATATAATGGCTTGTAGCAGACGAAAGAAAAAGTTTGTTGCAATTCTGTATCAGCACGTTGGCTGTGTGTCTGGGAGATCTAAGTAAAAAAATGGCAAGCTAGTGGAAGGTCAGATAATAAAAATGAAATGCTAGTGAAATACCACCAAAATACATACCGACAGAGGAATTTACGAACAGCAAAATACGTCTCCACCTGCCCAACGGCGAGAATCATGCCATTGTGGTGCGTAAATTGTTTGTGTCTTACTTACACGAAGATTTATTTCCATAAATTTAATCTGGGTTGCATTCTGGTACGGTGGTTTGCGCTTTTATTCTGGACAATGATACGATACGGTGGTGGTTGAGTAAAAACATCGTAAAATAATGAGACATCATTTTTATTACTTATTATGTTTCGCTTGTTGTTCTGTTTTGTGATGAGTTTAACTCTCATTATTCGCTTGAAGAAAAAAATGGTCAACATTTTGGCTCGGGAAAACATATTTGACGGGGAGAAGAACTTGTAAATTTTAAAGCCATTTTAAATTATTCTAAATTTAAACAAGGTTCTTTAAGATTCCTAAATATTTGAAATTAAATATATTAATTGCAGCTGCTATTTGATCACTACCTAATTTAAGCTTCAGAGTTTTAAATTAATTACGTTTTTTTAATTACTTAATTACTTATTCGGAAACTTACGGTCTTGGTTTCTGAGATCAGTGTTTTGAGATCTTCTTTAGAATCTTACTAATAAAAAATAAATCTTTAATTTTATTTCATCTAAAATGTAAAAATAAAAAAAAAACTAATTAGTTTGCAAAAAATGTCTCGAAAACCTTTTATAACTGAAAATATCCCGAGCTACGCAAACTATTGTGACTTTGGTGCCTCAAAAAGCTAAAAAGCTTTTGACCCACATACACTCAAACAACTTACACTCATAATGCCCATGCAGTCATAACATGCTTAATTTTTACAAACGCTCTTAAAAAAGCATCCGTATTGCTTTGATAATAGTTTCTGCTCTCCCACTCTTTCGATTGTGAACTTATCCATTATGGTACCGCACCAAGGGTGGTCAGTTTTCCCGTAATGGATAGGAAAAATTATTTCCCCACTTTTATGAGCTCCGATTGCAAACAAAAATATGGCCACAATTCTACGTACAAGCGAACCCCGACGGGTGAAAGCGGAAGCTTCAAGTGATGCAAATTTTATTGGCATTACTTAACGAGCGAGTTTGGGGCAGCTGGGATGGACGGTGTGTTATGGATATGGCTCGTGCCAGTTGGTGGTGAAGTATGGTTTTTTTTGCTTGAGAGGAGTATATGTTTACAAGTGAAGGAAAGGAGATAATGATGACTCGCCAATTCAATTAACTTCAATGCGGCTGGAGTGAAGTGCGCAACAGCAATTCATTTGCAGTTAATTGTTTTATGCTATTATCGTTAGCAAAATGATAAGGTATCCGGTGTTACTTGTCCATATTGGAGATTTTGAAGTATCTATTTGAAGTGCTTTTCACTGATAGTTAATCATGGCTTTTTTTCCTTTCAGGTACATTCCACACGCACAGGGACATAAAACAGGAAAGGTTTGTTAAAATATCAATTAATGAAATATAATTTATTTCAAGAAATTTTTCACCAAAAACCATGGAATCATCCTTGAAATATATTTCCTCCTATTAGTCTCTCTGATATGAAAATTCTAAAACATTTCAAATGCTTATCTTTTCATTAGTCATATTTAATTTATAGCCTTAATCAGCAGGCATCTTTACGGTCAAAGGGTAGTCCCATGTCCTACAAGTTTTAAAACCTGTAAACCAGAACAACAACATCCAAATTCCAATTCTTAAACCGTCGTGCTTTAACCCCGCCGTACGGGGCAAATTCCTTCCCCCCTTCCACCGACCCCTTCCAAAACGTAAGAAAATGTGGAAAATGTTTAATTTTCAATTAGACAACAGCCTTCTCGATTCGTGAGGGCGTCCAAGGTCCGGTGTTGCCTTCCCCAATAATCGTAGCGCAACAACTGTCGAAATTCATTAATTTTAAAACGGCATCCCCCCACGGCTGACATTTCAATGTTCCCTCGCACAATTAAAACCCTGTCGTTGTGTTCAGTCGCATGAAGAAGAAGAAAAAAAACAACCCATCCCAATTAACGTTTCAACCATGTTCATGGCAACCCCGGACGTCGTCAACGGTTGTAAAGGGTAGTGGTGGTGGGGCGTGTTTCCTTTTCGCTACCATTTGCACCCTCCTTGTCCGCGGATGGTATTGGCCCATCCGTACCTGTGGAGGGTGATTTTCACATTTTAATCATTCTTTAACCATTCGTACGGCGCTTGGACACAGCAATGCGACACGATATTAATCGCACTCGCTATGCCGTTTATCCTGATTCTACAACCCGGTGCGTTGAGACAAAAGTTGACAGAACGGACGTCTCCCGCTCCAGACTTTCATGTCCCTGTCGGCAGCAAATAAGGATCAGTAAAGTTGGTATAGCCTCCCATTCTTCACTACTCCGCCCAACTGCCGTTCACCTGTCCGAATAAGGGGTCGGTTTGGCAGAAAAGTTTCGATTCGAGTGTCAGCGGTGTGTTTAAAAATGGCGCCGGCGTTGATGAATAGCGCCCGGGAACTGTGCGACATCTCGGTGACACTTGCCGTTTGGCCGCAATCGTGGAAGACGTGTTTTTCCATCCATTCCGTTTTCGCATTGCCGAGTGTCCTGTAAGTAATCCGTTTCCAGTGCTGGGGCCGTCCTGCCATTGCTGTAAAGGAGCGGATCCTGTTGAGTGTCGGTGGTGTGGCTTTACAGTTTAAAAACTGTGCACCTGCTTGAATGCATTCAGCTCTTACAATTAGCGCCGTTCGCTGGTGGGCCGGTTGATTGTGGGATGGGTAATGACACCAGCACCATCATCAGTCGACGCACACACACAGATCTTGCCTTCCATAAATCCCGCCAGCTGTGAATGAGTCGATTATGGTGCTGTACAGAACGGAGTGTTCGGACATGACGGTCCCGTGTTATGAGACGCTAATGACAAATTACAGCAACGACAACGACGTGGTTAGTGTTTAATGATGGGTTTACCGAGCGTACGTTTTACAGTGCATGTTCAGTAAATAGCACTAGAAACATTGGAATGATAAGATAAACTTATTATTAGGTGTTGTAGAACATGTTGAGGAAAATAATTAAATGTACTTATTTCAAATATTTGATAAATTTAAGTTTTATGGCATTTCTTATTTCGCGGAATGTTTTTCCCACTGAGCAAAGAAATGCATCAAACTTTACATTTGTGTGCATCACTGTACGGTGTTTAAGGACATCGCTGTGACGCTTTTCATCTCGGATGATACATATTTACTCAACAGCACGCTTGCATGGTGCGGAAAATTGAAGAAAATCACACAAGACAAATCCCTTTTCCTTTTCTTTTTCTCTATTTGAATAGAACGTTGTTTTACGCCGGCAATGCTTGAGCGTATCGTGGAGAGGCCGTGAGAATGGTTGACTATATTTTAGCAAATGCAGCAATGCTGCGAATGCAACAGTGAGATATCATGCAACACTAAAGGCTTTTCATATTTAAGCTTCTCTTATTTTCTGTATTCGTTTATGGAGCGAGTTAAGCTTTTCTTTTCATGCTCCTAAACAAACCTGCAACGCGACAAAACTCGTAAAGATTTAAAGCACAATACGCTAGAACGCGAACCGTTTACTAGTTGCGTGGCCAAATCCGCAGTGGCGACTGCACGCGACACCTACTTGGAGGTGGAAACTGGTGAGGCCGCAACCAGAAGGATTAAGCATACGGCATCCTAACAAAAACGCACGGCACTGTTCTTATCGCGTGTGTCGCCGAGGTGAACGCGATACTTTGCTCCATTTGGTTGCAGTAAGGCCGGGCAAGTTGGTTGAGTTAATGCGAAAGCACACGTACTAGACGCTTCGTATTTAAGCGAGAAGAACGAGAGGACACAAAAAACGTTTTAATAAAAGTTGTGCTGACGCAGAAACAATGATTGTTCGTGAATATATGAAATGTTTACAGAACGAATTGATGCAGCTTGCACAGAAAAAAAATGAAAGGATTTGATAGAAGAATAAAACTTCTTCAAAAACTACTTTTGGCTGCAACTTTTGACCTGAATTCCGTCCAAGCAATGAGGCAATGTAAAGCATTGAATATGAGACTTGTAGTACGTGCTCATGCATGAAGCTACCGCATTCAACGGCACTTGTACGTTCATGCACAGGTGAATAATATGTCGGATAG
>KI423131.1:0-14780 GCA_000473375.1 Anopheles culicifacies | reverse complement strand
ATGCTTTGTTAAAGTTGAAGACTAAACCTTGAATTGCTTACAACATTCCACAAAAAAAAAAAACAAAATTCATCTTCAAACATCGATTTCACCATTTATCGATCTGTTGCCGCGTGGGAGAGAGAACGGTGTTGCTCCATCAAATCGCCCCACAATCGAGAAGATGATGATGGAACTGACGCCAGTATCGCACACCACGTACACAGCACGATGATCTCATCAATCGTCGCGTTCGTGAGATTCGACCGCGTTACAGCATCGGTCCGTTGTGTTCTCGGTTTTGATCGTTCCAACCACCCCAAAGCCCAACCCTTTCACAACGTTGCCTGACTCGATCCTCGGTGTCGGTGTGCCGCGACTTTCCGGCTACCGGAACAGTGGACGTTTTTGTTTACGTTGTCGCGGTTAGTTCGCTGCTGTTAGAACGCTAGAACGACAACACCGAAGTGAACCAACGGAAGCTTCGCGAAGTCGCGGCAAAATTTTGCGACTTTTCTTTTGCTGGTTTGTCGGTGAAAACGGGGCGTTGCTTACCGCTAAAAGTGATGTAATACAAAGCCGGTACAGCACAGCACCCCAGCCCGAGCAACGTTTATATTGTTTATGACTTTCCCATCCCGTTGCCGTCCGGTGATGTTTTTTTTTTCATCCGCGAAAAAACAACGAAAGGATGTGTGTGATTTTGTTTCACTTGTTGTTTTATGATTTACGCTCGAACAAGTAGCCGATAATGTACGGTGAAAATAAGCTACAAGAGAAGAAAAACAAAGTTTTCTACAAGATGCGCTGTTACTGCTTTCATGCTCCAGGAACGTTAGCGCTCACTTTGCCCCTGCGCCAGAACGATCGGTTCGGTGGTAAAGTTTAGTGAAAGCAATAGCAAAATAGGAAAGCGTAGAGAAGCTTTTCCTGTGCGTTGTTTGCCGAGGCGTCAAAAGAACAATACCATTGTGGAAAAGTTCAAACACCAGAGCACAGTGGTGTTTCCATGTAGGAAGAAAACTTATCGTCATGCTGAAGGTGGAGACATATAAATGAATGGTTTCGTTGTTGCTTTTGCGTTTGAAGTAAACAATACGCAACTTGGGCGGTTTAGGTTATTGCTTTGTTGTGCATGATGTCAACACAAGATCTGAAGCTTTTATATCCGATGAGTCTATTATAGCTTTAGAACAGCACTTTATAAAAGAAGGAGATTTTAAGTGTTTAAAAAAAACACACTAGTTTTTTTATTCTTAACGATTAAAACAATTAAATATAATAGTACTTCCTTTAGAAAACAAACACTCTATTTGGCAAATTGTATGATAAATTTTCTGCTAATCGTTTGCGATCGTTAACGCAAAACTTTTCCCCAGATGCACTCCGTCGCTATGCAAGGGCAAATTCATTTCATTCCATTTGCCAATTTAATAAATAAATAACTCAATTATTGTTATTTATATGGAATGCATCAGCGACGCATTGGTTTGCCGCGCGCTGCGTTGTTTTTAGCAAACCACGCCTCGGGGTGGACAAACAAACTCACCCCTTGCGTTTCGGTAGTGTTGGTAATTGTTTTATAGTACCCCATTTGAAGGTGGTGGTGGTAGTGACGGTTATAGTCGCGATTTATGAAGTGATTCGAGTGCATTTAAACTTACCGTTTCGCTGTGGCTTCACACTTCACGATCGTTTACGTTTCGGGTTTTTTATTTCACACACTCACACAAACGTTTATTGACACGGAATGTGTCACAAACGAGTGGGAATTGGTTTTAAAAGCATAATGTCACGGATTTGTACATGAGTGGTTTTTGTACTGTTTCTATGTGGCATCTATACGATTGAGAGGAGGGAATGGTATACCGATCCACTGATACGATCAGTCGCGTCCGCGGGAAGTTGTCTCGATTAAAGACCGACTGACCTACTGAAGAAGCACCATCTGGACGAGTTTTTTTTTTGTTTTCCTTCTGCTCCTTCTCTTTCGCTCCCAATTCTTCCTAAGCGCCACTTGAATCAAACAAACCAGCAGGTTGATTAATGCGTTCAACGGATGTGTTCGAGGTGCCAAAGAAAAATCGAATCACGACACAGAAATACACGACGCATGAGAGAAAAAAATATGGGAAAGTGGAAATTAATTAAATAAATATCAACCATCTACTACTGGTTTGGAAAATGCACGTGACTACGGGAGGGAAAAGCGAAAACTCGATGATGGAACGTTACATTTCTAGTTCGCCGCGGTACCAATTATCCCGGACGGTGGTTCCAATATTTATTTCCAAACGGGATAGTGGAATCCCGCGATGCAATGGGGCATAATTGACAAACGGAAGTTTGGAAGACGGTGAAACTGACTGATGATGCTTCCAGAGCGCTTGTTTTGAAGAGGAATGGTACACGAGCACGCTCACTGAACCCTGTTTAAATGAATTGGTTAATGAAACGTGGAAAATCGGGTGGAACTGGCCCCCGTTACATTAGATTGCAAACAAACGCAAAAACCCAGTTCAATAATGGTTTGCACTGCTAGCTATTTGTGGCCTGTCAAAACAAACAATTTTAGTTCGGTTCGTTGCGTAGATGGGTTTGTTTTACTCCTGCCAATATTTGAGCACATTGGCAACACAAAAGCTGGCTTTACGAAATTAACCTCCATTCGGTAGGATTACGAACCATAACATTACATTGTATTCGTGGAGGTTCACCTGTTTCACTATTTCTACTGCTCCTGGAGAGAGAATAACACTGGCAAGCACGGTTCGAAAATATCCCTTATTTATATGCCTTCAGCCACCCAATTCCTCAATCTCCCTGTCTCGCTCACGCGACCAAGCAAAGTGGTCAGTTTGATCATGTGGACAGCTCAGCTCGACTCCATTTACCACGGTGAATTATTCACGTACGCTCGAAATGAGTATGCCTTATTGATAGCTAAAAAAAGGAAATAAAACAAAAGCTTCCAACTGCAACCTGGCCAATATTTGTTGCGTTGAGCTTCATCGAATGTAATTGAATAATTTGTTACCTATTTCAGTACCCCGTTTGTGTGTGTGTGTATGCGTCTTTTTTGTCCGCGCATTTCCACATTGTTACGTGCTTTTTCTTGCCATTTTTTTTCCTCATCTCGGCAGGAGCGGTGATATAAAATGAACGGCCATAAGCATTTTTTTAGGTATGCTCCCTCGGAGATCAGGCTTATGGTTTTTCGTTTTTTCATCATCAAGTGGAGTATTTGTGTGTGCAATATTTTATGCACTTTTCCGTACGTTTTCAAAAAGCTCAATACGGGAACAATATGCATAATACGGGGTGGAGTTGTTTTTTTTTGTTTGATCGCTGAGGCATATTTTCAATTTACCTGTGATTATTTTTTGAAATCGAAAGCTATTTGATCGATTGCGCTGGAATTTTCTCGCACAATATGACGTCTAACAGGGAATTTTATGCCACTATTGCAGGCTGATGGACATTGATTGATTGAAGCTAGGGAGAGAAATATAAAAAATGCGTCCATTGGGGCAGAAATTAGAAGCTTCTGAGTTTCACATGCAGACTTTATTTAATTAAGTTCAAAAATTACATTCGTTCGTGCTTGAATTATTATTTTCTATGAATAATCATAATGTTGACACAATATTCAAAACACAAAAATTTTTTTAGTATTTTTTTTTGTGTGTAGGTTTTGCTCTTTATTCCAAAAAATAAAGAAAAAAAGTAATAAGGAACTTCTAAACTCTTGTAGTGAATAGAAAAAGAATAAGAAAGAATTGTTATGAAAAAAAATCCATGATTTGTGCTTTGTCCTTAACTGTTGTCAATGTTTCAAACATGCTTCGTCTTAGTTTTTTTTTTTTTTCAAGAAAAAAGTTACGTTTCTTTATCTACAAGACAAGTCCCGAGGTGTAGCATGATTCGGAGCGGTTCTTTTAGTTTAATGCCTCTTTTCCCTTCTGTCCAATATTTTTTTCCCCTTTTTGTTTTCGACTCTATTGCTCTACTTCCAGGCACACAATAACAAAGTTGCAATTACGCCAAAGTAAACCGAATGGCGAAAGTGGCCGTGCAGAAGCAATGGAGAGCGAAAAAAAGCTCGATATAAAAGAATTTTCTTTCCACTGACCCCTGTCTCCAACGAGGGCACACACAGGAAGAGAAAGAGTGTTTTTGTTGTTGCTGCTGCTGCTTGTGCTGAAATGATGGTCAACCCAATCACCCAACCCAACGCAATGGAGAAGATGAACTAGGTCGGGAAAACTATTTTTAATCTGCCCGCTTAAACCATTACTTAGGGAAGTTTATTCGTGCGGTATAGCTAACGAAAAAGAAAAAATGAAGGCGTCCATCTATGCTTAGCTTCGTCACTGAGCGTTTCACTTACCCGGGTGGGGTCATCTTTCATAGCCTGTTTTGGTGACCATCGAACGCTGTGCTCCCACGATGGGGTGTTTTTTTTCCAATTTACTAATCTTTCTGCCAGTAATTGGAGGCGAGAAGGTGGACTGATGATCGTGGGGTTCGGGTCACTTTCGCACATGGACACGGATGTCGCTAGTGGGCAATCCAACCCCCCTTGTCCCCGAATCACAGGGCGGAAGCTTTTGCGCTCGCTTTGACACTTTCTTCACACCGTTTAGGTTTAGGTCGAAGTACAAAGGCGTTTAAAATTTGTGACTCAGCACAAAGTGGAGCGGAATGAATGAAAAGGTTGAGCGAACCTGAAAACGGTGCCTGCTTCTGTGATGGGCGGTAGAAATGTTGCAGTTTGCTGAAATTGATGTACCTAAGTTTTGGTTGGGGGGGAGTAGAATGGCATCCAGGAAAATGCACGTGAGTTATATTGCATTCTTTGTGGGATGGTTTTCTCACACCAAGAGAGTAGAGGGTTTTCTAAAAGAATAAAAAAAATACAAGCTGATTGATGAGAGCTTTTCAGTTGTTTTCAGCGTGATTGATGGTCTACGGTATCATTGGTCTATATTTTAAAAAGTCGTACAGTGCATTTCTTTTTAGGAGTGTATACATATTGAGTTTTATTAACTTCTATTTAGAGTTACACTACTAAATGTCGACATTTTATCAAAAGTTGTACGAAATGGGTTCTTCCCAAGAATAGAGTACTCAATTGTAGATCTGAAAATGGAGCTAAATTCAACATTTATCATACACCGTAATATAATTCTCTACAACATAACATTCCTTGCGTGAACGCTTCAGAATTTTTTTTTCACTTCAATTCTTCTAACAAAGGTAATACCTTTGCATCTCTTTAAAGATCTATCGTACATTCTGAGTTCCATGATAAAATGCCAAATATTTCTTCCTGTACGGTGTACTGTACTTTATATTTATGCAAAATGCGAAAACTTTCATTCACTTCCACTCGGATGTAAATAGCAACGCACGTGCTGAACCGAGGCGATATTGTACACCAACATTGCAGGATTTACGCACCGTAGCTCATAATTCCTGCTGGAGATTATGCCGTGAATAAGGAACCGTCTCACCTGCGCCGATGTGCTGGAATCTAGATTCAAATCTGTAATATCTCGACCAAATGCGTCTGTGAAGTTTCAGTTTGCGCCCTACAAACGTATTTCCTGTGGCACTAACGTCTGACAAAGAAATGCTTAACGCACGCTGGTAAAGATGTTCGCCCAAAGAACGTGGCTCATGCATTGGGAAAGAAATATATTACAGGAAGCTCGAATGGTTTTGTACGTTGTCCATTCTTAGCAAATAGCTCCACTTAATTTTGACGCATTTTAAAGCTACCCCGTAAATCAACTAACTTGCCGCCGATGAAATGTCCGGCAATTGTACTGCGACCAGAACACTGCAAGGGGTCTGGTTTTGTTTAGGGTGGAAAACGGTTGCACGCCGGTAGCGACCCACGTTCAAACGTGGAAAGTTTTCTTCATTCGTCGAGTAGAAAAAAAAATATTGTGAGAAAAATGGGCTTTTAATAGGCACTTAGGCAATGGCACGACATACGGCTGAGGTTAAATATAGCTTTCGTGGTAAAGTTTCCACTCGGCAGGCACAGGTGAAGTACGGACAGATAGCGAGAGTGTCCAAAAGTAGGTCATTATCTGCAATTAGCCAAGCGGAACGGAACGGAAGAAATCATTTGAAACTTATTCTGGGAGTAAATGATACACACATGGGTAGCATAATTTTGTTACTTCAAAATTTATTATCATTACATGGCAGAAGATCAACGCTTCATAGAAACTAACATTTAATTAGAGGTTTTGAAATGAGTTATTTTTAAAATAAACTGCATATTACTAACTGAAAGAGTCCCAACGCTAAAACCCGACACATCACTAACTTCACAAAAAAACACCTGATTGCATACTTTCAGGCGTTTATAGTACAAGAATTCTGCGAAATTTACGTCGAGCAGTTAGCTTACACGCATTCAAAGAAAATAAGATTAATGTGAAACACGTGTTTGCTTTCCCTATGCAAACAAAAATTAATATAGACATTCGCAAACACATTTCCCCCCAACACTCTATTAACTTTCTCGCCCATTCATCGATTCAATGATTTATCGGCGCCCGGTTGCATGTGTGGCCGGAGCAGATAATTTGATCGTTCCGCTTCAAACATAAAGCAGTACGACTAAAAATATAATGTGATCTAATGTTTCGTTTCCTTCCCGCTGGTTTGTACCCATTGACAAACACCTCACATAAAAGGGAGCTTTGTTTGTTTAATACTAATCATTTTCGAACGAGCTTTCCTCCGCTTCCGTTGTATCGATCGTTCGTACCAATTGAACCGACCGTTTGTCAACCTACATGCTAATACCAGACTTTGTGGTTATGGCCGGTACAGCTTCCCAGCCGTAGCTTCTGCTCGAACAATGTGGTTAGAATACATGCATTCGATATTCAGCGGGGTTTTAATCTAACATGCACCAATAGCCACCCACCGTAGTCTAATTAAACTGACCGCAGTGTCAGTATATTTTTGGCCGCGATCATGGTTTTACCTTAGCCAAACATTGCACTACACTGCTACCAGTTGTTAGTTTTATTAGCGATTTTGGTGTTTGGCGGGCTTAGCTGGAAAAGGTTCGACACTATTTCACCCATAGTGTGGTGCGTTGTCATACGTTGAGTTTTACGCGCGAAGCACCATGTTGAGTAATGTTTCGATTTTCATAAACATGCTCGGCAGTGTTCAATACACGACAGAGCGTCCATTATCGGGCCAAGCCGTCGAAATGGCTCACGGACCCGTTTTATTGTGTTTTTTGTTTTTGTTTCTAGGGCTTCTCGTGCTCAGCTCTCTGCGTATTGCGTTCCGTGCACACAACCAGACGAAAAGGTGCTAACGGTTTTCCATTAAAGGTAATGCCTTTATGTTGTTGGCCCGTTTCCTAGCCCATAATGTTCGTACACAGGGGTATTATGATGACGGCGTGCTGGGAATAGTGCCGCTTCCGAGAATCGAATTGATTGGCAAGGGATGATATTTTTATGGTCCTGCACTCCTGGACACAAAACAGCTTGACCACTACGCCCATACGAAGGTGGTGCGTGCGTGTGTGTGTGACGATCAGTTTTGGCCTAGTTACGGTGAATAGATATGTTCAATTACTGGACAGGTTTTAATGCGTGTTTGGTAGGAATTTTGCTTTCACTGCTGTGGCCTTTTATAGTTCGACCAGTAATTGTGCAAAGTGATTGATATTTCACTCAATTAGTATACATTCCGCACCAGGATTGTGCACCAGGAAAAAAAGTGTTTTTCTGGCAAAATATAAACAAGCAAGTAAAAACCAAATCCACTCCAAGAGATCATTTTCTGAAAAACAAAAGCGAACAAAGAATGGCAATAAATTTTAATTTGCAAAACCGTCCGAGCCGGTACATCTTGTGCCCATTTTCCACTTCGTCACTCGTGCGCTATGGGCTATAATTTTTGCTTAATGGTTCGTGTTGAATCAAATGGGAAGATAAACCCATTGATCGTTTCTTTGTTTTGAGTTCCGAATGGAGTTTTCGCAACGCATCACACGGGGTGATCCATTGAGGAAATAAATCAGTCGGAATGAGTGTAACGCAATCAAATGACGTTTTTTTTGGAATGTGGTTTATTTGTGATTTACAAACGAAAACTATACATATTTTGGAAAAAAATTAAAACCAATAGACTTTTAATGAAAAAAGCTGAACATTTGCGGTTGAAGCTCAAAGAGAAGTTTCATTTAA
Organism: Anopheles culicifacies; assembly: GCA_000473375.1. Classification (NCBI taxonomy): domain Eukaryota; kingdom Metazoa; phylum Arthropoda; class Insecta; order Diptera; family Culicidae; genus Anopheles; species Anopheles culicifacies. The sequence continues at coordinate 6,564 of KI423131.1, read as the reverse complement.
AAGATCAAATCAGGTTGTGGCATACAAACAAAAACTTGTCCATTTCTGTTTATGGTAAAATCAACTTTTGAACGCCACCGCTTCTTTCATACTTGCTTTATATTCGATTTGAAATCGGTTGCATGACATTTTTCGCTTTGCATTTCAAACAGCTAGCCAGAAAACATGTTATTTTGTTTTTTCAATGGCATTGTTCAATATTGACGACACATTTTACAGTAAATTAATTTAATACAGCCTTATTTCTTGCTGCTGTGATTTTGAATTTTGCTATAATATTTTCATTCTTAAACATTTATCGTTCTTCAAAGGTAGTAAATGTGCATTTTATTAAATTTTTTCTTAATTTCTATTTTATTTAATTCACAAATATCTTACAATATTTATTAGCAAACCATTACAGCAAAATATTAGAATAAATATTCTCATTGTTCCATTCCACTTATAGTAACTGAAAAAAATAGTCCAAAAATTCATGCAAGAGTAAGTTGCTGCATAATGCGAACAACGAGCATCGAAAATCGATAAAACCGCTTCCTGTCGTGAAGATGCAAATATGACGACCCACTCACCTCGCACTCGAATAGCTTCTGAATAAGGGAAACCCCTTTACAAGGAACCATATTTGCCTTTTCGGTGCAATTTCCTTCCCGACCTCTGGAGGTTTGTCCTCCGTAGCCCTCTAACACGATTCACTCGAGCTTCTATGATCCACCTTCCAGATCCACAGAGCGAGAGATAAAAAAAACCCATCCTGTTCTACTTATGGCTGCACTCACAAAAAGAGCTGGTCCAGCACGTACCCAAATAGAGATAGTGGGCAGATTGGCGCGATATTCTTGCTCGGTATTACTTTTATCCATCTATTTTTTTCTTGCTGGCTATACGTTCAGATGGAGAGCACAAGATAGCCACCCACCCCTGAGTGGTGTTGTACATGTACACTCGAGCACGAAGGTAGAAAGCTGGTGTAAAGCTTTACTTCAAAGTTTCACTCGTGTGCCCTTTTTTTATCCGACGCTCTGGATAGGGAAATGATCTGCCCATCCCGACCGGAAGATACGGGAACGACAGACAGTTTCGACGAAAATTGATTTCATAACACCAATCTATTAGGTAGAAGATGGATCGCTGGTGTTATATCGAGCATATAGCTCGCCAACGAGCACACCTTGCAGAGATGATGAGAATACTCACACCCTCACGCCTTGTGCCACCGAATCCTCACTTCACACGGTGGGCGAATTGCAATTTGAAGCCTCCAATGAACCGTACACGGAAAGTGATTGTACTTGGGCAGGATCGTCTAGCTTCCTTCCTTCGTTGGAAATGATTGCATGCTTCCCACTTATCGTAAAGAAGCTGGATCGTAAAATTTAAATAATTTTTTACCATTTTGATCCCAGGAATTTGTTCCCTTTTCCCGGCTGGAATTGGAATTGGATGAGTGATACGCTTATGTAAGCGCTTTGAAATGCATTTGCGTCATTGCAATTGTGGCCAAGTAAGGCAGAATAGCATCGGGCCTAGCCTGCCTTATTCGTTCATTGATTCTATAAATAAACCTAATCTTCCAACGAATCGATCTAGCGATAGCAGGTTACACGGATATCTGGTCGAGGGAGATTATACCCTAAAGGGGCCTGAAAGGAATGTCTTAAGTGTATGATTGATATTGTACGTCGTTGCTATTATTATTCAATTATGAAAAACGTACCATATTCTCGGGAATAAGTCTCAGGTGCTCCATAAAGGCAAATAAAGTTTCATCCCCTCAGTTCCAACAATGTAGCCTCCATTTCCTGTGAATTACCAAGATTATGATCTCATATTAAATACAAGCACATTATCGATTACAGACAACATATGAGCTAGATACATAGCAAGTACATGCGATTTAGTTTAGTAAAGCCACACGAAAGCTCTAGCTGATTTCCCAAAAATTGAACTCCATAGAGCGTTTGCATATTTTATGCACTAATAGTATTTCACAAGTAGTAAACTTGAACATAGCTACCGCAAAACTTCTTTAAAAAAGTCGCCATATCATGACTACGCGACGCTTGGAAAGTTTTCCAAGCACAACTGCTTACATCGAGCCGCCGCACCATCGACAGCGCAAATTTGGCAGATTTCAAATCCCCCATCAGTGCCGTTTGAATTGCAAATCACAGCGTCGCAAAGTTGGTGGCACCCGGTTCTGGCGCCGACGACGCGCGCCTTTTTTGGCGAACAGTGGACCGTAAATTGTGCTCTTCATACCAGTGGGGAATAGTTTCAATCAAAAAGCGGGAAACATTTTATGGCGGAGAAAGTTTGTTTCATCTTTGTTTTGACTTTTTAAAGTTGATAGTTTCAATGGTGTTAAGAGTTTTTTTTTGCAAATCTGTAAAAGAGGTCAATGTTCTATAAGTTATGACTTTTGTTGTGAGCAATTTAATGTACAACACTGTACATAGATTCTTACTTAATGCATGAAGTTCTTCTGGATTTCCTAAATATGCAAGACACGATCAGACCTACTAGAACGTTTCCTCGTCCACAGTCTTTCCATACAAGCGTAGTCCAAAATCCTTGGAAATATCGAAATCCACCTCTGGACAGAGTCCTCCTCTTACAGTAGAATTTGAGCTCTGGTACTAAATGGATTACAAAGATACGCAGCATCGGCCATCGCTACAAGAACTTTCAGAAGGGAGGGATCTACAGAATTTAAACAAAATCGTCCGGCAGCGAACACCTCAGCTTGTATCTCAATATCAACAATATTGCAGGTGTTGTCAAAGGCACTTGAGTGACATCTGGGACATCAAAGGTGTGATCATCAACTTCTACGTAGGTCAGAGTAAGTTGTTCTCCAACTCCAGGATTTATGTTCCATTCTCAGCCACCTGCCCTAATAAGAATCTGAAGAGACTCCTTGAATATGGCTATTAAAGTTTCCACACCGAGTCTCGCTATATTCGCGCCCTATCTAGGTTATAGGGTAGACAAGAAGATCCTTAGCTTTTGCATCAGTTGCACATGATCGATATTGTAATTGTATCTACGTTTTTTTATGTTCTCCTTCTCTCTGTACAACTTCCTCACTCATCCGTTGCGAGACAAATTTGGTGATTCTCAAGGCGTGCGCGGAGGTAAATTTCCAGCTCAGAAAAAGTAGAAAAATAAAAAATTCCCAACATCCCACTCTCAATTATTCTGCGAAATGTTTATTTACTTTTCCACAGCTCCAACCAATCCTGGATTTCTAACAGGCAGTGAAGCATCACGCTCAAAAGAAAACCCTGCTACAGATCGAGGCATTCCGCAAAACTTTTCACGTTTCATTAGCGTCCGGAGCCTCCCACGTGAATTGTTCCAATGTCGATGAATTTCGGAGTCCGTGTCCTGCTTGTGATGCGGTTTGATTGTGACTGTTTGTTGTGCTGTTGGTCCGATTGTGTTTTTTCTTCTTCATTTTTGTATCACTTATTATTCCTTAGCCGAAGCGCTGTTCTTCTTCGGTGGATGATGCGTAATTGACTACTTCCGGAGTGAGGGCCTGGGAGCTTCCGGTCGTAGGAAGAAAACCAACCAGCAGCATCCGTACAGAAATGGTGTGAGAGCAATTTTATCTTGTTTAGCTAAAATCCTACTGGAAGTGAGCATACAGATTGGGGTTTGAATTTGATTTTACTTTCCGGAACCATTTTGATTATGATTCGCGATCAAAGGCGTCAGCTTGTCGGCAGAATGTCGACCAGAAGGGACAACGATTTGGAAAAGATTCCTATTGAACGAGAGTGTAATTCGATTCGTAGAAAATGAATGTAACAGAGCATTGAAATGAGCTTCACTGATTCGATCGCTTTCTTGATTTTGTACACGTTTTTCCTGGCATAAAATACATTTTCCCGACAAATATCGCACATTTGTGCCATTGTGAAGGTTCTCGGTCGATGGCAAAATCTCATATCCCTTAGCAGATCCTTTACAACCATATGCTCAAGAACCTGCTGCTGCACTGGAAAAATCCTTCCAAATCCTTTCAGTTGTTCGCCCGCAACCACTTCCCGAGTCTCGCTCGGTTAGACTCATCATCACCAATCGATTTCGAAGTTTGAAATATTTATCAGACGCTCTCTCGGTCAGGCACCCCAAAATGGCTCTCCCCGTTCGCCTGTACGCCTGTTCGTGCGGAGAAGTTTAGCAGCGGAAAGCGTCCCGCCAGGATCGAATGTGGGTCGGACACGGGCCTCCCAAAAAAGGCCACCGTACTTCCGCGGGACCCAACGCGAAGTAAGGGCGGAAATTCTATTTCTAAATTAGTGAATTAATTTAGCGCCCAGGCAAACGGTGGCGGATATTGAGCGTGAAATTGTTAGCCGGCAATAATTGATTCGGAGGCCGATGGCGGTGATGATGATGAAATAAACATAAATCGCTTTCCGGATGGGTGGAACGCTGGCATTCCCAAATCCATGTCGTTTTCTTGCCATGCCGAAGTCCATTCCTACTCCACCCGGGATGGTGTTTTGCATGACGAATCGAATTCTTTTATCTAGCGGTCACATTTAGGTGGACAGTGTGCGGGAAAGGAACGTTTTTACTCAATTATGTGAATCAATAGTGTTGGATAAAGTATTCATTATTTATCGTGATTTGACAAAACGTGCGGAAGGTGTTATCGATCGATGGAAACGAATATCCTGAAGTTATTCCTTCCCTGCAACCACCAGTTGCGGAGTCAAATTGGTTCATTAAGTATTTTTATTTTATTCTAAAGTAACCGCCTCCAAGTTACCGATAAAGCTTAATTTATGCACAGCAATTAGACGTTAACACAAATTGAATTCTATAATCTTTTTTCGCCACACACTCCGGGATCCACTCCCAGCAGCTTGAAAACCCCTTAAAGCATATTTGTTGCGTGCTTACCGGATAAATGTGACCTCGTAAAACCCACCTGCGGCTCACCTCATCGGGGGAGGTTGTCGAACGGCCAGATGGAACATCGTCGGTGGTTCAACGGGCTCATAAAAATGTCGTAATTTCCATTTCACACATGATTTCGTTCTCTTTCCGCCGTACGTGCCGTGTAGGTGACGCTTCCATTCCATTCCAATGGTGGATTGCTTTCGGTAACGGAAGGAAATTTAAAGCACCAAAAGTAAAGTCAAACTCATGGAAATGATTTATGGAATTCTTACTAACCTTCTCCACCCTTACGTGCAGATGCTTCATCCATTCGAAAGGTTTCCGATTTTGACTTCAGGGGGTTTTATGCATACTTCAATTCCATTCGAACTTTTAGTAATGGTTCACTTAGATACTTCCCTGTGGGTGCACTTTTTTACCATCTCACTTGCGAACCGTAGCCAACATATGTGGCCAACACACCAACTCCGCGACTTACCGGTACCTTAGCTTATCAACACTCCATTTCCACACTCGTGTACTTCAACTTTTATGTGAGGAAAATGCCGGAAAAACGATTTATCAAACCAACGGAGTGCTCGATTGTACTTGGGGGCTGTTTTTTTTTTTTTGGAAGCGAGTCTAGTTTTCGCCCCGTCATCGACACAGTACACCACTGTGAGTCGTGAAAATGATGAAGCTCCATCCGTTTTTCTTCCAGACACAAAAGTTTCGATTTTTTCATCAATTTTTTGGTAGCCCCAATCGTATGGGGGTCCAAACCGTATCGATATGTATACGCGGTTTCAGGTTCGTGATCCTGATACTTCCCTCGCGGGAATCTTGAAAGAAAAAAGTGATGAAAGACTAAAGAAGCCGTCATTCTCTCGAAGGAAAACGGCCCGCACCACAATGTAACAAGTAGCAATCATGAACACGTGCCAATGATGGGGGAGAACCCTTTGTAACTTCACCTCGCACAAGCCCAAAGCCGAATGAGAGCATAACGATGATGATGACGGAATATGTATTATATAGTAAGAAGCGGGAGCGAAATAAAAGAACAGATTATGCTCCCCATTTGAAAGCAGGTTACAGGAAACCGAAAACTACCTCCCGAAAGTGAAAGGGAGAGCCACAAAGAAAAAACACAAAATCTGTCGCCTGTCAAAACAAGCTTGATTGAGTTTTCCTGCAGGGTTGTATTTGAATTCTATAGCTGCAGCTTGGAAGGGATCATTCCTGAAGGAATAATGGAGATATAGGTAAAACTGCTAGCAAATAGCAATGGATGAGGTTTCTTTACAAAATAAACCTGATTCCTACACTTTACAGATTTTTCAAACGGGTTGGAATAAGGAATTGGAGGTGAAATGAATGTCTATGCTTTCACAGCATATTTGGGAACATTGTAAGACGTTCGAGGTAAAATTCTTGCCTATGAATGTAACATGTTTCTGCAATTGACGCAGAACCTTACATCAATTCCAGAACACCCTTTTATTTGATGACCTAAATTTGTATCCTGATATAGATGTGGCGATAGACGAACTCATATCTCCAAGGCTTGCATATGTGATTATTCTTGGTCTTGATTGAACTGTTTCTAGCCTACCAAGAAACATATACGCCTGGCAATCAATGAATCTGTATCAAAAGAAAGGA
>AXCM01002372.1:0-33308 GCA_000473375.1 Anopheles culicifacies | reverse complement strand
AAGCGTTTAATCCAAAAAAGCTCTTGTACATTGCACTCGAAATACCTACAAAAAATAGCAAAGTTTTTAAAAACATTGTTTCCTCATCACATTCAATGCATGGTACGGCACATGTCCTTGTCAACATTAAACGACCACAAAACGCAAGTACCCATCCATCTTGCTAGCAATAAAATGCCCCTAAGCCATCGCAAAAGCGTTACCGGCCGGTGGTAGAACGAAATGTTCGCTTGCTTGCTTGCTGGATATTCCGGGACTCCTCATTTGCTTATATCTCGTCACCAAACCTCACAAACCATGCGCTGCTTTTCGCAGCAAATGAGCGAACAGACGAAGCAAGCAGCTTCATAGATCCTTTTCCAGCACGTTGTTCATACCGTGTCCCATCCATCTATCCACCCATCAGCTACCTCATTTGGTACGGAAAACTTGCTCATCAAAGTGCTCTTCCCTCAATATGAGCTGTCTTATGTTGGTAGCCATCTGCTTCCATCACCGGAACTATCTTGCTTGTTCGCCGCTTGTTGACTTGTTGGTGAGTGAGGTACTCATCGAACGAAACCCGGGGCGTCACATTCACACTCGTCCAAAGCACTTTGCCAAATCTAGCGCCGGTTCGAGGTCGTGGCAGCCATCACCTGCTTTTACCACATATTGTCGTACGTGATGGCTTTGCAAAGATTTGCCGAAAGTTACGAAATCTGTCCCAGCACGGTTGATCCACGCATGGGAAGAGTCGCATTTGTTCCAACGTCGGGGTATCCGCACCCGGCGTATGGAAGGGAGCAAGGGTGCGGTTTCCGATGTGGGCCAGCAAGTTTCGGGAAATTGTGTCATAAACTTTTTCGAATGCTCTGCGAACCAGAAACTGGTGCATTATGCGTTCGTACGAAGGATGCTTAATTTGCATCATGCCTTCGTTTGAAAAACAAAACAAAAAAACTCACCGTGACAAGGTTTCTTAAAATTTTGACTCCACCGAAAATAGACTAGGTTTCGGTGAACTTACATCAGTAATATCTGCATAATAATGTTTCAGTGTAAATGGGAAATAAATCAAATAATAAATTACCATACCGTGCAAAGTTGTCAACTTTGTAAATTGTACCGCTTTGCTTCAATGTCTGTATGCGAGCGTCCGAAAAATAAAAAAAGCTGTAAATTAAAGAAGAAAAAGCACGTTAATTAACGTTTGACGTGATACAAAAGTAAAAATTCGACGAGTGAAATAATAAAAAAAACAGACCCCACAATAAACGCATAGAGCAACAAAAAACCAATCAACAAAACTCCAGTGGAGGAAATTCATTTATGCGTTTGCTTTAGGTAGATTAATTCAAAATGTGTTTCATGTAGCAGCTCCCATCCGAATCCCCCAGAGCGTTTCGAGGCCTTTCCAATTACCGACACTTTTTCGTCCTTTTGATTCAATGGCCAGCCTCGTATACTTCTGCCACCTCGCATCCCACCGAGCTGTTTCAGATGATGAGTAGAAAACGATTCGCCCGTACGAGCGACGACAGACAAAGCGACAGGAAGCGCTCTCGTGTTGCGTGAAACGACACCGAAAGTAGCCCAAAGGGAGACGGTTTGTCGGGTGTGAGAAACAACCAAATGCAGGAGTAGCCTGTGGGAAGCAAAGGGAGTGGGAATGGAAAAAATGACGCCAGCAAACTCCCATCATAATTAGACGAAACGAGAGCCATCCCAACACGGTTGCAAATGCAAGCCGAGCAATTGGTCACGTTTCGTCGAAACCGTCCCGCCGGGGGCAATTAAAAGAAAGCCATGCCTGGACTGCTCGAATGTCACGCGAGTGGTACGCTTCCGGTGCTGTTGAAAGTCCAGCCCCATGTCAAAGACGGTGTCCGAAATTGGTGATCCGAAAGCGACACCTGCAGTGGAAATTGATGCGCACCGGCCAGTATGCGGTAGCATTCACGTGCACGGCAATAATCAGCTATGTTTCGGGGAATTAGAAGTTTTATCATTCGAGCCGTGACATATCTTGAGCTAAAGCGTGTTTTTTTTTTTTTGTTGAGCAGGAGTGGGGGTGGTCACCTGGCAAAAAAAAACGATTATGAGCTTTGTCGGAAATGCATAAAACGGGTAACTCAAACATTCTTTGGTTCTGAAAAATTATTGTGAAGTATAGAAATTATCTAGCTATTATTATGAGAATTTAAATTTAAAAGGACAAAGACACATTGTCGTATTCAAACCATCTTTAAGTATTTCAAAAAACTTGAGGAAATACAAACTCGTGAGGTTATAATCAAAATTCAGGATGGTTGAAGTAGAAGAGCTTATAACTCTAGATTCTTACAAAGATTACTTGCATTCTAATATTAATACTCAGAATTTTCATTTTCAAAGCCGAATAATACCATAGAACATTTACAAAGCCTAACTTTAAGCTCAACAAAATTGGAAGAGGATTTTATTTAGTGTTGACGTACAGAATTCAAAGAACATCAAAAGATCGTACAGACGTAAAGCGTAAAACAGGTAAGCGGAATTTAGGGTAAGGCCAGGAATGATGTGTGTTATGTCCTGCAGCATTATGGGTGAAGTATAAGATATTCTAGAGAGCTTTGCAAATTTTTGCACCACGATCTCTCTTCGGGAGCATACTGAACAAACTGAAAAGGCCCGATCCATCCTGTGCAATAACTGTCCTTGTGGAATCGTATTTTTCATCAGAAAGTACAACGTAGATCTCTGAATCAGCGACAGTTTGTGATCCCAGATATTTTTGTGTTTTTTTTTTTATTTTTGTGTATAAAAGTAGTATAGTCTGTTGAATCTATTTGAGTTCCCTGCCATAGCAACGTTGTCATATTTAGGGGGTTAATTTAGAAACTTAACTCAGAACGGTTGTAACGTCATTCATGTCAGGGCAAGTGGTGTACTATTCTTCACCTTAATACACGTAACAGACGTTGCTATGCTTACTTTGAATTCCTATTTTTTAAGACGTTTTCGTAACGACTCTTTATGCTCCGTACCTGTGGGTGGATCATTTATATCAAAATGGCTGTACAATTAGTCAGACACCATGCGTCTCCATCATGACGTATTTATTGTTTCTATTTCAGTTGTTTCTTAAAACAGGAATAAAGGGGGGAAATGTCTTCATAGAGCATTTGTACAATACAAGGCTGCTACTAGTTTGATAACAATGCCAGAAAAGCACAATGCTACTTCCATGCATGTTCGTTTTTCGCAAACATATAATTCCCACAAAACATTCACGTAGCAACTATCAGATACCTCTTCTACGGATTAGAGCAAATAGCATCAAGTGCCAACGGATTGCTTTGACTTCTGCACTGTAGCAAAACGAACCGTTCCATCATCATTCCCCAATAGCTCTTAATCAATCAAAAAGTGATCGATTTTCGCTTACCGTACTGGAACAATCGATTCCGTTCTGGGTTGCGATATTGTTTATGAGTGGTTTCTACCGGTGTACGGATTGCTCTGTTCGTGTGTCTTGTAAACGGTACCAGACACAAGCACCTGCATGCTACAGCCAACGAGTGTACGCTTACAAATTGATTGCACGTAAGTAAACGAGCAAGAAACGTTCGTACCACGACTAATGAAGCGTTGCTTGTGCCTTTTGTTCGTCCGGTTCTATCGTACACTTCGCTCGCCGAAACAAAATGAAACAACTTCATTCGACCGTTCTTATCAGGCCAGCTTCCGACGGCCGTCGCCGTTTAACCGTCCCGGCGTCGTGCAAAATTACACTTGTATTCATCTAAGCACCATTCACACTGGTAGCTGCAGTGCACAAGACTACAATAGTAGCATTTTGAACCGAGATCACTACCCTGCGCTCTTTGTTCCTGCCTTTCTTCCGGATGTTGCCGCTTTTAAACGGCTTTTATGAAGCACACTTGAGGCACGCCTCGCGTATAAAACGAGCTGCCGCATTATTGTATTATGTGCGAGTGTACTTTTAATTATTTCACTCATTGTCGCCCACCCCGGGAGATAATTTTACGGATAAGAAGACAAAATTGAATGTAGAATGCAGTGGCGAATTTCAATTCAATTGCCCGTAGTTTCGTACCGTTGCAACTGACGTGGTATGCTCCGTCAGCCGTTGATAATGCTGCATCTCGGTTCGATGCCGTGTACCGTTTGCTGACGGTTCCTGTCGCGTCGCGTGCGTTCCTGTTCCAAACCGAGCCGTACAGCTGCACAGTAGAGTATAGGCATTGCCTATGCCATTAGCATAATTCTGTTTTACGCCCTTCATGCCCACTTGTACGCGGCCACGACCGTTGAGACATCGTGCCGTATCAGGCTTAACCTTGCAAACAGAGGCAGCAACATTTCGGTGATGTATGCTGGTCTTGTGTGTACGGTGTATCAACGATTGCACACCGACTCCGGGCCGAGTTCTCGGAAGGACAAAACTTTTTTCGATCCAATAAAAATGCTCCACATTACCATAGTGTGAAACGTTCCTATGGTGCTTTCTCTTCAACGCTCCAAAACTGTCGATGCAAAGTTTTCGAAATAAAAATATGCAATAACCATAAGCAAAGGAACACTAAAATGTGGTCTTACTGCTAGCTTTATGAAGAATGGCATGGCGGAAAATAATAATAAAAAATGCCCGAAACTGTCTCATGGAGGCGCCTGATGTTTTGATGAATTTCTAGAATTCGTTATTATGGAACAATGTAACACGTGTCTGTAACGATAATTTTTGAAAGTTCGAAGAAAATCTTCAATTAAAGTAGCAATAAAACGTTTACAGCTGAAGTTTATTAAATTTGCTTTTGTTACCTTCAAAAAGTCATTTATTTTATTATACCACTCAGGCACTTTAGTGTTTTTATTTAACAAAACATAAAACTTCTCTTGTATGGCTCGAAAACAACAAAAACAGCTTTCAATTCGATCAGATTTTGTTTTATCATATTTTTTGTTTGATCAATATTGTTGGGTATAGTAATTTTTTTTTTTTAATAAATTTCAATCAAAGAAAATCTTTGGTACGAAATAAAAAGATTGCTATCACGAATGAACATTCCAACGAAAACTGAGATAAACATTTCTTTAAAAAAAATCGTATGAACGCTCGATGTGCAGTCAAAATGTCGCAACACGATGCGAGCTCGGTTACACAAACCGGGTAACGGTCGTGTGCGGCCATGTGCATTACGTCAGTTGCAGTTGCACGTGGTTGCCTCGGCACCTGTCACTGCACATCCTCACACAAGCAAACATTCAGTCGCTCGGATATATACGTACGCAACCATCGACACACAAACACAGATATATATGCTCTCTTCAGCTCATCTGCTTTGGAACAAAACGCCAAGCCAGCGAACCGAAAGAGCTCGGCTTTATTGGGTTTTCATTTGGGAAAGCCCCGGTTGCACTTTGGCTGAACTTTCCTCGTGCATTCTAACCCTGACCTCTACCGTCATAAATCTAGCGCTTCCTCCCGGTTTGGGCATAACGGCGTCATTCGCGGTGTTAGACGAGAATCGCGCGCTTTCGCTTTATTTAATTTCCATTTGATTTTATTTATTCACTTAGTTTTCCATTTGGTATTCAAATTTTGATTTCCATTGCTGCCGGAGGCAGGAAGACGCACTCTGTGATGGTCTGAGTAGTGTTTTTGCTTCTCTTGTCTATGTTCACCATAGTTTGGCTCCTGCTTCCATTGGTGCGCCACTGGTTGATTGGGAAAGAGAGGAGTTTGGTGTTTTGTCTCGGGTACTGATGATAACGATAAGCGTTTACCCAGGACGATTGTTTGATCCAATGCCAATGTGAATAGACGATAGCCCACTGCACCGATACAACGGTATTCGGTCAAATTTACACAATGGTACGAGATAGTACAATCATGTGTGATGTTTTCCTTTTGTGTTTCGTTTTACAAAGCATAATGTCATAACCTGACCATACATAACGTTCTATCACTTTAGCTCTGCGGGTCACAGCCGAATGACACGAGAAACAATGAAAGCAGTGTTTACTTTCAATTCTCCCGCTGAACTGGTAAGCGCATCTGAACGGACGTAGGATTAGAATATTAGATATATGAAGTGGAAAAGCATAATAGAAACTCAAAAGTTATTTGCATACATTGCAATTGAGAGCAATAGGACAGGCTGCACATCATGCAAATATGATGTTGTTGATATCTCGTATGAGAAATGTAATAAAAGAAAGTAAGAGTAAATATAAAGTAAATAGATTGCAAACGGTTCATTTGCACAAGTGATGTGTATACAAAGTGTGGATAACTGTTTTAGCCCATTTGCGATATGCCTCATTCACAAGGCTTTGAAATAGGAAAGAGTTATATAACTCATTAATGTGCATTTCTACGCATTAGTGAAATAGTCATCGTAAACGAGCACGACTCATATACATTAATTTTTTGTTAAATAATTAAAAATTAAAAATTATTGTAATTTTGGCAAATATAATTTCTACTGCATTCTGGAGTCTTTGTTTCAGAACTTATAGTAACTGCACTTACTGAAATCCAATTGCATGTTGTCAGTAGGTCTTTAAATATTTGCATGATTTCAACACTTTGTATGACTAATTTATCACAAATGGGTCAGTTCCGGAAAGTTGAAGCGTACGACACCATTTAACATTGTAAGCTTCAAACATTATCGTTCTACATTCTGGCTTTTATGACCGTGCTCGGTTTTTTTGTGACCGGTCAAAATTAACTTCTTTGTAGTTTTGCGATCCATTAAAAGTTTGGAGAGCTTTTTGCGAAAGTGGAGTTTTCTAACATTCACTGGCCGGATTTTTTTTTATTATCCTGTTTCCATATCGAGACATTTCTCTTTGCTTCTTTAAGCACCTACTCACACATACACAAACTTTCACTAGACCAAAAAAGGGCACACTAATCTGCTAATCATTCGCTTGGCTATATCGTTTGTCCCCTTTTCGCTGTGAAAATCCCACCATCATCGTGCGGAGTGTTTCGTCAAATGTAATTGGCTACTGGCTAGTTTGCTAAAAGCGAACTCCCGTTGTGTTCATGTTGTTCCGGAACAGGGGGAAAAAAACACCTACCAACCCCGTCAGACAGTACCGGAAAGTAAACTCGTCTGGAATTTGGCGTAATGAAATTTGAGAAGAAAGTTTACCCAATCAACAAGCGCACCCGAGTGCTGCTGGACCGAACCATCCACCAAACGTTCACGCATGATGCTATAAAAACTGGCAAGAAAAGCGCGTGCAGAAAGAAACGAAATGTGTACATTCGAAGAATACAGCACCAGAAAGGAAAACTTTATGAAATTCCTGCAGCGGAAGAAAGGCACCTCCATAAAATGCTATTAAAATCTCGTTAATTTTTCATACGATGCTCGCACGCTCCGGTAGCCGGTGGCACTGGGCTTTTGGGTGCTCAGGTTCTGCCTCACCAAGCACACGGTCTCGGAGGGGTCAGTTTATGATGGCTAACGATGTGGTGGTGGCGCAGGTATTGCTCCCAACGGGTCACACGCAAGCACGATGTAAACATTTTGGAAGGTTATAATTTGATCCATATTTCTTCCGAACCCGACTTGCTATTTGGAGCGCGGGCAAAGACTGGCCCATGATTAATCGCATAATCAATAAAATTTACAACGCACGGCTCCGAATTGAAAGTGTCCTTGATAAATGATTATCCCTTTGACAAATTCATACCTTGCAACTTCATTGAAACTACATCATGGTCTATAAATGATTCTAGAAAAAAATGCAAATGTAGTGCAGCACAGGACAATAAACCTTTGTAGAACATGATTTACTGTTGGTTGCGAAATCGTTCGAGGACAAAAAAGAAGATTGGTGCACCCAAAGCATCCAAAGAATGCATTCAATTCCCCCATATTGTTGGGCCTGATGAGCTTTCCATCTTTTTCTTTTTTTGCTTGCTTCCAGCGGCTTGTTGTTAACTCCATCCGGGGTTTTATTAACGGTAACGCACCGTTACCGCTGGGTGCGTGGTTTTGTGGTGGGAAAAATAATCTCCCCTAAAGCTCCTAGCAATCCTTTCCCTTAACATATACAACCACCCTTCGCAGCACTCGCTTCGCATCCTTCCCTGCAGAACGAAAGCCATCATTGGCATCCAGAACTTGGAATGCTGCCGTATAAAACAGGTCGACTTCCCTTTACGGAACGTCTGCTTCCTCAGCATAAGACCGAAAAGTTTATGCTTTCCTTCTTTTGCGGTTTTTATGACACCACGTCAGCGTTCGTGTACCCGTTACCCCGGTACCATTCCAAACAATCCACTTTCCTTCCCCAAGTCCACGGATCGACTGACGGTGTCTGTTTCATTTCGCACCGACGATTGATTAGCAAGATAAGAGAGATGCTGGCAAAATGAGGGCATAAAATCTGAAGCGGCACCAATTCGCCTCATGGGAAGGTTTTCATGACGGGGCAGAACCGGAAATTGAAGGCCAGGCGGAAAAGGATAGAAACCCAACACAGCGTAATCCCGTACTCCATTCATTGTGCCTGACAAAGTGTGTTGTATGTTTTCTTGCATGTTTTTTTCATATCAAGCTAAGTATGGAATTTGTGAATGTAACAGCAAGGGGTTATGTTTACGGTAAATGCTCTGCTTGAGGAGATGAAAGTAAGAACTTAAATAAACGTTACATTTTAAACTTTCGTAGAAAATTTAATACGAACAAGGAGCAATACCATAAATTATATTATGTAATTTGTGAGCTTTGACTAATTACATATCATTGTAAATTGATGATCAATGTAAAAAAATTAATTTATTACACTCTTATTTCAACTCTTGACCAATATTCAGTTTCCATGTTTGACCCATGCAAACAAAATGTATCCCCAAAAGCTTTAACATTATTGCCTTTTATTATTAACAAAAAAAAAACCAGCATAGTACATTGTAGCAAAATAAATATGAAGAAATTAAAACTCATAAATGTTCTCCCGGTTACGCATTGTAATGTTACGGACGAGGGCTCTCATCTGGCAGAATGTTGCGTCCCATGCAACAGCCTCGATTTACCTCCGGTCCGGTAATTGTTTGCTTTCGGGCTATAAACTTCATGGACCTTCGATGTTTTCCCCATACTTCGGTTATCCGTCGTCCGTAGCAACAAGCGGTAAATCACATCAAATCAAAATGTTGAGCCACTCAAAGCACGCTTCTCCTTCGCCAACCATTTCCATCCGATAATTTGGCGTCCATATGTATGTGTTTATGTATGTATATATATATATTTTACCAAAACGATCATCTCATGCTGGTGGGCCATTAAATCACAAAAATCGCCCACCCACCTCAAATGGTGCCCACGTCGAAATGGTCGGTCTACGATCGTGACTCTGGCCATAAATCGCTTTTGCTTGAAGCGCGACTCCAGCCGTTTGTACCCAGACCCAGAGTTTGTGGAACCGATTTGGATACATTTACCGTGGGTACGTCTTTTCTCTCTCTCGTAACAATTGGTAGCGCTATTTTCAGGCATCCGAACCGTCGGACGGAAAGCGGAATGGGGTAGGAAGCACTCACCCAACCCAAGCACAAACAACATAAACCATGGCCCCCAAAAGGACGTATGGCCGACCGGCATCTTGAAGGTGACATATTTTATGCGACAGTACGTGCCTTTTTGGCCTGGACGACGGAACATGTCATTAGGCAGTGTAGGCATGTAGGTGAGCAGTGCATGGTATGTTGATGTACCCATCTTGCCTGCGACCCCAGGCGAGCGCTCCTTTACTCCTTTACTGTGCAAGCGATCCGTACAACCTTTACTGTTGCCATCAACTCAGCTCAGCTTCCTTCAAAGCTAGCTTTCCGAAAAAAAGAGCCTCATAACCCGCTTCTTCATTCCCATCCATCCAGCCTCTCGAGTGCGCCATACTAGGCACGCCATACCGATGTGGAATGTTTAGCTTATATATTTTCATAAATATTTTACCACAAAGACCGCCATGACCTCCTCAAATAGGGGCGGAAAGGGGTTCCGGCCGCTTTACCGACAGTCATATCCAATTGCCGGTATCATATGGTTGGCTCGTGTGTCACACTGCTACGAGCCAGACCGCACATTAATGCTTCAAGTGGATCATTTCTTAACTCAATCACCCAATGCCAAGTGGTATGCGTTATGGCGCACTGTACGCTCCTGTATGTGTTATCATGTGCCGAATTATTCATACGTGGCCACAGCTGAGCATGCGAACCGGTCGGTAATCCTTGCCGGGACAACGTGAAATGTTGATCTAATTAAACATTGACGAGCACGGTAATTAGTTGACGACGGGGCTGATGGTTTGCATGTACTGTTTGCGTGTACCGCTGTAGCAACAACAATCAATGATCAACGCTTATTAATATTGGTATTAACATGCTTAATAAACGGATCATACCGCACTCCGCTGTCGGCATAAGAATCGGTGTTCTGGAGGTGCAATAAATGTAGTATCTTCTGGCAATATCGGCTGTATCAAAACAATAACAATTAGCGAACAGATAAACAACGGAGAAATGTAAAACATTTACTTTGAAAAAGAAGGTTAAACGGGGTGGTTCGGTGAGATAGCGGTCTTGGCGCCAGTCCTCCACACGACGGACCGGGACCTAAATCTCATCTTTGCTACCCAATAACAAAATTCATACGGCCAGGCTGTCTTACAAAAACAAACAAGAACGTTATAAATAAAAATCGTTGAACAAATTACATGAAACATTCAATTCTGATGCAAGCAGAGCACGAAATATGTTCAGCGTCTTAAACATTACACAGTCGTAGGTCGAAGTACAAAAGTAAACGAAAATTTTTAATAAAACGAAACCTGGATGTTCATAATTCCTCGACGTGAAATAAGACCGAACAAATAACCTATTACGAATAAACAAAATGTATACTTAATATCATGCAAAACTACATGTTTTCTTTCTTTGATTACTCTGTGAGATATTTTTTTTTTGTTTCTGGGAAAACGATGATAAATTACTGAAACGCGTGCGATATCTGTTAAACCAAAAAAGCATTAAATTTCATTGATTTTTTGTAATAAAACACATGAAAGAATCCAATCTGATGCATTATTCATTATATTGAGTGCCCTTTGTCATATGCCATTACATTGTTATTGATTTCTTATCATTTTTTTAATAGAGAGTAAAAAAAATCGATTCATCATTCATTGCCATTAAAATCATTTTCCGAAACCGAATGCTGGTGTGCACTCAAAACAAATCCAACATTTTAAACATACGAACTCCGGAGTTGAAGATTAAATATAAACATTACATTGATTATTAAGCTCGCCATTTCCCTACCATTCCACCACCTTGTGTGTGTATATTGCGAGTCTTATTAGCTTGATCATGTCCATTGTTACCTAACACCCAGAACAGATCTCACAGTTAAAAGTTCCTTCACTTCGACTCTTTTACAAATCCTTTCCCGGCCTGCCGGTATAAATCCTTTCCAGTTATTAAGCAAGCCGTATAACAGTCAAACACATAGCAAACGAAACTATCCCTTTGCCCATGCAACTTTGCACATCGTTCGTTGAAAAAACATCGTTTATCCTTTCGTTTCTAGAACGAGATGAGCTCAGGTGAGGGAAGTAACGCCACAAAATTTATGGCAAAGAAAGTTTTTTTAAAAAACGAGTTGAAAGAGATATGTAAACGCAGCTGGGAAGTCTAGGTTATTCCACATGGTGGAATATTTCTATGCATGTTTGAACAATTTCAACTGCAAAACATACATTCTGGTGAAGCTAATAATGCGAAGCAAAATGTTAATCTATCTTCAGTTCAACTTAATTCGTTTAAATCTTAGCGCAAAAGTTTCATGTAACGACACGGTATCGATTTTAATTACTGCGTGTTATGACTATTTTCACAAAGTAAACAGCACAACTGCACAGCATGAGGCGAAGTTTCGGTTTGGGTTGCGGTTTGGAAAACTAATTTAATTTCCAAAACTTGCAATCCGAAAATTGAATCTCGTTTTTAGTTTCACATTCAATACCCTTCAGACAAACTGTATCACGTTCGTCGCATCTAGCAACAATTCATCAATCCGAGCCAGTTTCTGCTCACCGCCGATTCTTCACTCCACCATGTTCATTTCAATTTACTTTCTCTACGTTCGAACCAAATCGGAAATACCATAAAGTTTGACCGGAATGCGATGAGTTCGAAGTTTTCGTAAACGTCGAATAACGAGGAAAAGTTCCATCGTCGTCAGTAGTGGCTAATGCATTGCTTAAACGGTAAGCACTACTGGGCTACCTACACTAGCATGACGTGTCATTTGGAGTAGGTAAAAGTAAACATTACATTTTTCACCACAGCGAATCGGGACGAAAATTTGGTCAAACGGAAACAAACAACAGCCGACTATCCAATAAATGTTCACAGCCAAATTACACGCCAGCCCAACGTTTGCGTGGCGAGCTGTATTGTTCAGCATTCTTCAATTTTGCAATTCCTATTGATTGCCGTCTTTCGGTAAGTTTTTTGGCAACATTTGGGCCATTCACCTTTCGTTGAATCGAAAAGCTTGAGTGTAGATCTTTATAGCGAAAGTGCCTGAGTGCGGTACAACGAACCACGGACTCACCGGGACAGCACAAACCGAACGTGATTTGATTGCTAGCCACCATTTGGGCAACAGTGGTTGTACAGAATGGGAAAAAATAATAGTCTATACACCCAAACAGTTCGAACCGGTAGTGGCAGTGCTGAAATCAAGTAAAATAAAGCGCACCAAGCCGGAAACGAAGCGAATGGATCTGGTTTTATGGCGAAGCAGAATGAAAAGTGAGGCGAAAGTTTTTAAATCTAGCCCTACGTACCGCACCAGGTCGGTGAAAACCGCAGTTATGGTGCTACCATTGTTTGCCGCATCCGGGTTGGCCATGGTACGTGACATGACTTTTTTTGTCCGCTGGCCCAAGCAACAACCATGCAGTTTGTCACACGTTTCCATTGCTTTTTGCTCTTTGTGGCGCCTTTGTACACATAATGGTTCTGTATGTTTTATTTCTTCCATTTGACAGACAGCTAGACTACAGAACAGAGCAACGAAAAAGGCCCGTAAACGAAAGGAATTATAAAGAAACCCAACCTTACGGAAGCATACCATGTACCACTGGATGACTGGAATCCTTTTCGGTTCAATAATACTGTTGCAGCATTGTCGCAGAATGATCTCATTCATTCAACCCACACGCACAAACAAAGTATAATTTTAAATCCATTTCCAATCACAATCGTACCCGAGTGAATGAAAGCATGATGAAAATTGCAACGCTATAAATACACCAAAAGAATTGGCTGTGGAATGTTATGTATTCATTTTCTTTTCTGTAGCGTATCTGTTCTTACCATTCTTGAGAAAGTCTTTAAAATATGTAAAGAAAATTACTGAAATCCATTATATTTGCTACATTAATGCATGGGGTACTGGGCGTCTCCATCAATATGAAACACAATTTGAATCAAACATTTTCAGCTCTTTTGCAATGCTAGAAAGTATATTTTGTATGTATTTAAATGTTGAATGAACATTATAAAAGTTTTGTTGCAGTCGGAATAAAACGAACACCATTACGAAACCAACGTTTTTCCTTCGTTCATTCGTTAACCAATCCAATGAATAATGTATCTTTCGGTACAATCACTCGAAAATAGGCATCCACAACGTTAAATATCTGTTTCATCTCTCGGCGAAGTTCATCTAATTTTCTCACTTCTCATAGCTCAAAAACACACTTTGCAAAATGTTTACAATCGAATTACTGCCCTTTTAATAGTACTTGTCGAACTTCAACTGCAGTACCGTTCAGAGCCGTCTGCGAACACTCCATTACAGCACCGAAAAAATAAACCCTTACCCTGGGTTGGGTATTTTTAAACATCACTTTGAAAGGAAGCATAAACAAATTGCACGAAATACGACGAACGGGTTCAGTGTCCCATTCCCATTCCGGAGTAAGATAACATCAATTGCTAAGGTGCGGCGTGGACCATGGAGGGTCGTTTGAAAAATAAACCCGCATAAAGAAATCAGCAAATCGTTGTCAAGGAAATATGAAAAGATCAATATTACACCTGTTTCTGCCTGTCCCACAACGTGGTGGTGGATTCGTATTTCAAGAATTTTACCCTTTTCCAATCTTCCCCGGACGGTCTGCACGGTGCCATTCCACATAGTGATTGGCATCTTGCCAGCCGGTATCGTCGGTACGGATCTCGTCCCAAAACGGCTTGTATTGCATTTCATCTAGCAGCGCTTCCGGACTTGCCGTTCGACAGCCCGAGTGTGTCTTTGATCTTTTTACCGTCCCAGTCCTTTCATGGGCCGTTCTTGCAACTCCCGGTTTGTCTCACCTGGGACGTGAAACCCCTTTTTTCGATACGATTTCTTCCAAGAAGTGATGCCATGGAAGCAGTAATTGGTGCCAAACGGATGCTGTTGCTAACGTTACCGAACGCTACCGAGTGCGTCAAGTTCTCGATACTATCTTCCGTGCCCATGCCTCTTTTGCTCGTGGAGCAAGATGTGATGAAAGAGTGGCCCACTTGGCTAGCATCTGTTGCTCACAAAATCGGGAGAGAGAGAGATCGGTTTGAGGGTTTTTGGTTAACCGCAGCAGTAGGGCTGTATGATGTAGGTTAATTGACCGCGACGGTATTACCTTTAAATCCGCACCTTGGTGCTTGATGGGTATTAGTGTTCTAATTTTTGATTCTGCAACCAAGGTTGCCATCTGGTCCGATACCACAAAAGGTTCATTTGCTATAAATGTATGCATCATTAGGCTCCAAGTGTTTGATAAATGATTAAAAGCGATAAAAATAAGAAACGGGCAAATCAAAATGTGAGATGTCTATCAAACTGTCTCATGAGATTTTGCACACTTTTCTAGACGTTTTCCTTCGGAATGATTTTCTTCAATTTATCTTAATCAACTCACCGCAATCGAACATGTAAATCGCTTCAAAGTTTTCTACTATAAAAAAAATATCGTTGAAAATATTAACGAGGATCTGTATCATTGCCCAATCAATAATGATTATTATTTCGTCATACACTCTTTTCCCTAAAATTACAGTCAGACCGAGCAACGGTGCAAAACCGCGCATAATTTATTTTAAGAACCACCTCGAAGCATCTGCCCGCTGGCGATGAATTTATGATATTCAAACATTTTATGCACTGAAAAGTGGAAAACCTTTCGCGGCACTATCCGTACCAATTCCAATCCATAAAGAAATTAAACGAACGGAAGCAATTTAGCTGCCGGACAGCTTAAGTGGACCGGCGTTCGTAACCGAGCTGGGGTGGCTAGAGAGTTCATAAAAATGTATCGACCATTTAACAGGGCACCTTCCAGAGCCAAACTCTGGCTCTGCTGTTCCAGTCAATCCTTTCCTCGCTTCGCTGCTCTTGACATCGGGTCAATCTGTACCGAGGCGTAAACGAGTTGGCCGTTAGCGGGTTTCCGTGCCGGTTGTAGCTACAAGTTGAAAGTGGGAAAATTATCCGTACAGGAAAAAGGGAAAATCCCCTACAATGTGAAATATGCTGTGCGTCGTCGATAACAATGTTATGCCGCAATTGGTTCAAGGTGGTGCTGAATTGACAGAGGTAAATTTGCGGTAGAACGGCTTTGCAGTTTTTTTTTCTCCCTGCAACAATGTCTTCGGTGAAGAAATGACGTGCAGGAATTAAAATTATCTTCAATAATCAAACGAACTGGAATAGCACATTGGATTTGGTGTGAGCATTTAAAAACTTATGCTGCTAGAAGGTTTCCTTTTACTTCGTTACGTCCTATTACGATACTGTCGGGTTTGAGAAAGTTTTTCCTATAATTTAAATGGCCCATTGCACTTCACCAAGCGATAAGCTGTCGCAGTAAACCGTATATTGAACTCTCACCCGCTAGCGAAGGATATGGAACGTGAAAACTCTGCTTACGCCTCTAATATTGGAACCGTTGGCAGCAGCAGTGGTGCTCCAGCCGGCCTGAGGCGCAAAAATACTAGCCTACGCCCCGCTGGAGGTGTTAATTGGATTGTTCTGAAGAGCTTCGAGTGAAGTGAAGGGTTTCCGATACCGTTCCGATGGTTTCGGGTAGGATAAAATTCGGTCGTTACAATCCGCTTTGACGGGTTCTTGATACTAATCCAGAAAATCGTTTACTGCCTCACAGAATCCTAAGCAGCGTAACCGTAAGACGAGCCCCGAGCCCATCCATCCCCATTTGCGGACCTTTGCCCGAGAACGATTAAACTTTCCCTGACCTCGGACTGGCGGATCGGTGCACGAGTAGCGTACGGGTAGCACAATATCCATCCTTCCGCTTCGCACAAACCTGATTGATAAATGAGCATAATCTATCAGCTGCTTTACGAAGATTGCTTCGTTACGCTAGCGAAGTGGAACCATTTTCCCAGCAACAGCATCAAATCATTGGAAGCCAAAGGGAAAGGGTTTGATGAACAAAAAAAAAAAAGAATACCTAACAAACACAGCTCGTCTATCTTGCAGGAAACAGTATGGAAACTTTCTCCCGAGCCAGAGTGCGCGTACCACCCGAAGCATATCGAAGCGACGATAGGAAACGGTTGTGCATTGAACCTCGCGATAAACGGATGATTTAATCAGAACTACCTAGCGGACAAAGATTGCTTAGCGGCATTCGTTCTTTCTTCAGCAAAGTATCCGCATTCCGGTGCGTACAACAAAGTTTGCAAGATTGCTGTCATCAAATTGCGATAACACAGTATGCCCGGTGTAGATCGAATCGGCAAAGAGAAACGTTGGATCAAGTTTTTCGATAATTTTACTTCGTCAAACTCGACACCTCATTGAAGGAGTTGTGCAGGAATTAAGTTCCTTAATCAACATCTTATTTTAGGAATTTAACTCTAATGTCATGAGCAGCTCTTCACCAAAATATTGCTTAAATATAGTCGATGTGTTGCATATCATATTCTTAAAATTTAAAAACTAAAACTATACATATGTCCAAAGCAATGTGTTCATCTTATACGGAAAAAATAAATATAGTAACACTAGAACTACTAGATATGTCGTTTAGACAAAATATTTATGAAAAAAACTGCGCTTGTTTATGATAAATAGGATTATAATTCGCGGTGTAGCATCTGCTTTAAGATAATACAAAAAAATCGTTTTACAGTTTGATAAGTAACAATTTAGCAATTTTCATTAGTTTACTCTAAGTACCAACGAATTAGATTTGGTACGGTGCGACGCTGCTGATTTTTTTTTTTCGAAAAAAATCATTTTAGTATGAATGTAAATCATTGTGATACAAACAACAATTAATGATAAAGAGCAAATCAAATCAAAGCAACACAAAATATAATAAAAAATCACTATTTGTTGTGAATTTGCTCGCGTCAAAATTCGTGTAGTTTTAGCAGTAAAGTTAGTAAAGAGATTCTTGATCCAAAATTTACCCAGACAAAATAAGATACAAATATCTCTAATAAAAAAGCAAATACCCAGAATGCCAACCATTTTGTTAAAGCTTGTTTTGCAGTACAGAATTAAGAGGCACAACGTTCACAGTAGGTCCAGCAATTTCTTACTTGTTGGCTGAATAAATTCATCATTCACTGTTGTCGCTATGTCTAAACATAGACCATCGCGAAAGTACTCATCACCACTTAGATTTATCTGGCAGCAAAAAAAGGGGTTCAACTCAATCATTAATGCAATCAACGGCCAGACTTTTAATCACCAAATCTTGAAATACAAACCGGGTCAAATTATCCTTCCAAGAACTAAACGACAGCAATGGTGCTCCACGTGCCATTCACGACAGTGAAGCCTCGATGGAGCGTTGCTTTAGACAAGTTTTCCCAATTTTCTGCAAACTCCAGCACATACCCGCCCCAAAGCCAATTTATTGGCCTAAGTGCATTGACAGCTGTACCGGCATTCCGTTTCACTTGGTAGCACTTGCCCACCGTCGTGTTGATAGAACGGTATACAAACGAAATCGATCTGTTGGAAAACAAGCTAATCCGATTAACAAACGATTTGATGGGAATGAAATTTTCCATATTTTCTCCATTACACCATATCGCGCTTATCTTGCATAGTTGGTAGCAGTGTTCTTGGTTTCCCACCGTGTGCCGATCGAATTTGGTTGGAATTTTAGCAACACTTTGCATTTAGCCTAGCGACGTTCCATGTGCCTCTCTCCCGGTAAGGCAGATCAAACGTTACGGTTGCATTACGAGGGAAAGTATTTACAAAAGCAGACAAGCAAAAATAACTACCCGGTGGGATTGTGAGCAGAACACAGCCGTGCTCCAACGATAGGGAATAACTTTTCAAACGAATGTGGACTCAAATAAAGCCGACAGCGGTAGATGAATGGCGAGAAATACACGTCTACTGGTCCTGGCAGCTTGATTGGTTCCCAATCTTAGCTTCTTTCAATATTTGCCAATTTTTGCCGGCGTGCGTGACTCCTACGCAGTTGAGGCTCTCTTGGAGCAGAATTCCCGATTGGCACAATTTCTCGTCGTGTTGATTTTTTTCTTTCTCAAATCTGAAGAATAAAAATCAGATATTCAATATCTGCAATATGTTTCTTTAAAAAAAAAACTTTAAAGTTCTTTTAAAATATATGTTTAGGTATTTGTTCTAACAATCTATCAATTATAAGTTTTGTCAGTGTTAATATTGATGGTACACTCAGGATAAGTCTTTGATTTTCCCTATCTCAAAGAAAGTTTTCAAATTCATTTGTTGTTACAAATAAGGTATAAGTTTTCGAAGAATATATCCAATTGCGAGTAAGTCCCTTTAGGGAGAAGGTGCAGGTTAATAGTTTTTTTTTTCTAAAATACTTACTCTTATATAATAAATCAAATAAATTTCCAACAAAACAATTTACACATTCCATTGCAGTTTATGACATGAACTACTGTTCTACCAAACGTGTGCCGAACATTTCCTTTCTGTAAGTAATTTATCGATGCATTCAATGAATCTGTTCTTCCCTTCAACATCTTTAATTACTTAACAATACGTTAAAGGAAATTGGACAACTTAAAATTGATTTTAAAGAATATTTGTTTTTTGTAGTGGACCCTTTTAAAACCAACATACATATAATATTTGATGGTTCTTATTAAACGATCCTTCACAACAAATCGAAGACTGTCTCGATAACTTTCCTTTTGTCATCCAGTAATCGGGTGGATGAATTTGAAAATTTCATCAAGTATAGGCTTCCACAAATCTGCGCAACAACAACCAACAGACCCAAGTAAACAAAACAGGCAGCCGAGGAGTTCGTTTACTGGCGGAGCTGGAAGGATGGGATCCTTTTTGCCGTTAGCTTCTTCGAACTGACCCTCGCTTTTGTTTGTGTTGCTCATTTACGGATCATCCTTGTCTTAATGGTAGAATAAAATACGGTAGCTACCTCTAACTTTGGTTTACCATGAAACTTGTACAACTTCGATCCTGCTCGCAATCCAACCCCTCATGAGTACAGTCGATTGCCTCCCGAGAAGAAAGAGGAATGGTTTGGATCCTTTTTTTTTTTCGTCTTCTCCCGACACATCGCCTCGATCGGAATCGTATTACGTGCGACCCTTTAGGGAACATTTTGTTGGTTGTATTTTTCATGAGCTCTAAGCTACCGGAGGACCGTACTACAGATGCAGATGTGCCGGTTGGTTTCGATTTGTGTAAATGTTTTTTTCGTTTTTTGTTTTGAAGTTGCTTTGCTTTTACAATTCTGTTTGTCTCCTCCTGCCAGTTCATTTTGTCCTTTCCAACAGAGTTCATCCGGTGTTGTCCACAATTTTGCTGAATCGTTCGCACTTCAAACATCAATTGCATGATGCCCTTTTTTACTGCTACTCCATTGGCAAGCTCATGAATATTGTGCTTCAATATGGAATGACCTTAAAAAAAGGTGAGTTCCTAGAAAACAAAAAGAAAAAGTCTCCTTAATGCTGTGGGCACGAGATGTGCCTACACTTTCCAACCATGTCAAAAGTGCAGTACAATACATTTGCTCTCACACATTTACCCGTACCGAACGCACGGTGCTATGCACGATCTTTATCGTACGTTACATACCTTCTGCAGACGATCACCATACATGGACAACGATTGGATGAGCTTTTTTACGACCCATTTTATAGCGGCCATTACAATTTGCACCACCACTCGCACGTTCACATTCCTTGCGTAGCATCTCCAGCGCCATCGTACCGATTTGCAAATATGTGTATTTTCACACATGCAAAAAAAATATTTCAATTGATTTTACATTGTTGAAGCAGTCGGAAGGTTCAGAAAAAGGTAACGGAAGAGCGATGTGATCACGCCCGACCGGTGACCGGCAAACCGGGACAATACAATTTTATCAAACACTTTTCCTGGGTTCAACCGGATGGAACTTGTTTCCCTTTGATGGCATAAGAAAAAAAAAAAAACACACATGCAACATAGTGCTAACTGTACGTATCAAATGGAACTTCACTCCCAAAATGGACCCTCGTGTCCGAATGGTTTCGGAGTTTCACTGTATGATTCTGCTTGGGCGACGGTATTGGAAAAGGGGCCGTAGGGTTAATTTATGTAAAGGGAATGGAAGGTTATCGAAAAATGCTCGAAACCGATGCACGTTTCTGCCGAATATTTACATGTTTATTGCGTTTCAATTCCTTTTAATCGATTTGCATTTCTTTGTGAAATTGCCGAACGATGTTCCATCAGCTGATTCTGTATTTAAAATAAGGCAATCAAAATACTCGATACGATCGAAATAGGATCCACATTACGAAACACAGTGAAGAAAACATAAACTTACTGACAGTAAAATTAAATGTAATTCACTCAAAGTAAACGCAAAAAACAAACATTTGGGTAGATTATAACAAATTATACACACCATTGCCATTTTTTGTTCGCTTTGTTTTAGTTAGCAAACGAATAGTTATAATTGAAGTTAAGAATGAATCTTTTTCCACAACTTTCAGTTAATTACGTCCCTACCCTTGTATCCTTATACTCCGTCACTACAACTGCATTCAATTTGGTTTTGATTTCATGGACAAAACTATTTCTACCAGCATGTGACCTCACAAATGTTCTTTGCATTCTTCAACGTGTGATTTTGGCATGTTAACATTTACCTTCATTTATCTCTATGTTGTATATTTTGTGTCTATTTTGAGCATTTGTTAGTAACAGATCGTTTAGAAAATTTTAGTACATCTGTTATGTAAAAAAAAACACCTGAATGTCAGCTAATAAACTCCTTAATCTCTTCATTTAACAATACCCTGGCCAACTGCTGTCGGCAAGCTTCGTTGCAAAATGCACAAAAATAATGATCATCGTGACGAGGGCCGATTCCATGTACAGATTATGACCATTTCACCCCGTCACGAAACGTGTGCTCTTTCTTGTGGCGATTCAGGCTCTAGTGGTGGTCCCGTCTCAAAATGGCGCTGCTCGGTTACTTTTGCCCACCCGTCACTTAGCAATAATTGGATCATTGCAAACGTCTGATCAATCAACGGTGACAAATAAATGGAAAAACAAAGGGCGACCCGCATGTCAAATGACAAGCTAGTTCAGCCACTACCAGCATGTGTCTGTAAAGACACTAGAAGGGAACAGCCCTATACACCTTTGTCCCTTCTCACGCTCATCCATCTTGCCAATCAAGTCGCTTCACATCCACGTACACGTCTAAATCCGTACACATTCGCCGAACCTTTTACGATCCTTAACACATCGCAAATACATTCCCGGAACTATCACTATGCCTACACGCGCGCGGCCTCCAGAATGTTTTCCAACACCCAAACAAAGCGTCCAGAAACTACGGCGTGATCCGAGATGTATGCGTATGGCACCCGTATGAAATGTCAACATTCTCCAACGTTTTTCGAGAATTGCTTACTGTTCCATAATTACCGTCTTCAGTTATTGTTTCAGGGAAAGGTCGCTGGTACCACGAACCTGGTGGAATGAATAATTTATATTATCCATGATTTAAAGTGTCCTGATACAGCCGAACGTAAATGCCATTTTATCTATAGAAACAAATCGATCGTGTGGTCTTAACTAAACGCTTAAAACCGATGACGAAACTAGCGTGAATCGAACTGAAGCCTTGTTTTGACGTAATTGATGACGAGTTGACTGACATAAAGAAGAAGCAATTGAAAATTACATCTAAAATTAGTCCCGTGTCCTTAAACGCCTCTCCAATTATGGACCACTTTTAACTTTTGATACCGATGCTATTTAAAGGGCTATCCTAAAAATCGCTCTTATCGATTAACTCGAAGACGAAGCTGGAAGCCTGTCTGCTGGGACCTGTCTGAGCTTCCAAAACCGTATTTTCTCATAAATCCCTAGCATCCAAACGGCGTACCTGTCGACCGAAAGGGTACGTTTTCGCTTAAGTGATGTATGACAGTAATTCTTTAAGTAGCGGCTGCTCCTGTCTCACCACAAAGTTTCGCGCACATTTCAAGATGGCACCATGAATTTTCATGAGCAACGGCCACTTAACACATTGCCGGCTAGTACATGATGGCCGGATGGCAGGATTTAATGCACCGCTGTCTTAAACATAATGGTCTCCCGGGATTGTTTACTTCACGTTCACAGGAATCCCATCTTCCGTGGGTCAAGCACTCGCCGAGTAGAGGTAACCGTAAGTGTGCTAATTATTCCCCCACGAATGTCACAGCTGCTCATTCGCCTGACTGCGGGAAACGCGACATGCTTCCGAAAAGTTATCCAATTACTCATTCATTAGCGTCCCTTCTAAATCAATAGTTGATGTGCGGGAAAACACAAATACGCTGTTTGGAGCGTGAAATCTCCTGCATCGGTTCCCAGTGATGTAATGTTCGATTCCGATAAGCAACATTTACGACGTGTTTGTGATTTTGCACACAGAATGACGATAAATATTTGCCAATAGATTGCAAATTAATGGGTACAAGTTTGAAGGTTCTGTTGCATAAATCATGTTATGGCTCTTGCGCTACGACTGTTCGATGGACAGTTGTCGAAGTACTGTCAAGCATCCATCAATGACATCTAATTTCCACTAAGCAAGAATTGTCCTATTTGAGTTGGCGTATACTGTTCCAACTAATTTTAGTACATAATAGGAACATAGCTTTGCAAAATGATTTCATACAATGGTATGCATTTGTGTATATAGCATATGTGTATAAAGCAATCACTCTGTATATTCTTATGTGCGAAGATGATTTTTTATATAAACTGATGATTTGTTTTTCTATTCATGAAGGTCGACTAAGCCGTATTGCTGAGCCTTGTTCAATCAAATTTAACAATTTACCACGTTCGAAGTTTTCATGGTACCAAATTGTACAACAATGACATCATTCGTGATATTTGGATTTTGTAAGTATATACCAGGCATGCTTTTACTGATGTGATCCTGATTTTCCAAACCGCATCGTATTTGAGCTGTGGACAAGTGAAAAGACAACGTTTTTCCCAGACCATGCAACAAATCTTTTGACCTTCATTGATATGATATGAGTATACACTTTACTCTAAGAAAATTACCCAGTAATTCCACGACATAAAGCTAAAGCCCGCTAGAGAGAAGCGACGCTCACAAATTCCGGACGAAGAATATAATTACCATCGTGTTCGCCCGGAATAACGTGCATTCTAATAGGAGGGGAGGAAAATACTTCGCACTGACAAATAAATACATACCATCTCTGTTAAAATGTTAGACATTAAGTATAGCTCACATGATATACGGCCCGGTAGCCGGGGCGGTACGCAAACTAAGCAGCTGTTTGGGCCTATGAGCTGATGAGGTTTGGGAAACCCTGAAGAGTAACACGTAATTTAAGGAACTCACTGTAAACGTTACGTTCCACCTCCTTTTCCTTTCAAAGAGTACCAAGCTTCCATATTCTTCGTATAATTTACTCAACACATCGCTTGCTTCTAGGATTTTCCAATAGAAAACATATTCTAATAAACTATAATGTACTGAATAAACCAGAGTTCTCAATGTGCCAGAAATAGGTAACCGAAGAGAAACAATCAGAGAAAAAAGAGGCACTTCAACGGGTAACGTCTTCTTTGGAAGTTCCGAAGATAATCAATCTTACCACACACCGACATATAATGGCTATTTCATAAAAGACTCGGTGGGTTTTGTGGTAAGTCTGGCCAATGAGTATGAAGCTTTAGACTTTGGAACGCATTGACACAATTCTATTGCGTTAAAAATGTCGCCAAGACTTGAGCAACTTCAATACCATTCATTATATAATTGGGATAGTACAAAAAAAAAAGTTTAAAACGACCAAATATTGCACGTAAATATGGAATAAACAACTCACAAAAAATGTCATAAAGATCAAACGTAATATACGGTAGTAAAATATTTGATTTTCAAGCATACTCAACATTCTTGCTGTAGAGCATTGCATACATAATCCTCTTATCGTTGAGTGAAGGTGTATACTTTTAAACATGGCATAGTTTATGCACAAACAATGTACCAGTTTATCACAACATGTCAGATGTTTTTATCACCAGAAGCAAAGCAGATCGTATGCCGTACACTGTTGCAAAACTATCAAAGCTCACCTGGTCCCCGTAACACAAGCAATCTATTTTCAAAACTCCATTAAATAATCAGCTCCATCCTCGACACGGTAGATTGGGAACAAGAACCAATCTACCACTCTCATAAATTAAGCCTTATATGCATAATTCATATCGTAACCACTCCACCCGATGACACTTTCCAGCAGT
This sequence comes from Anopheles culicifacies, assembly GCA_000473375.1. NCBI lineage: Eukaryota > Metazoa > Arthropoda > Insecta > Diptera > Culicidae > Anopheles > Anopheles culicifacies. The sequence continues at coordinate 8,445 of AXCM01002372.1, read as the reverse complement.
GACGTATTTTTCAAACTTTGCTCGTCATAAGCAAACAGTTTTTTTTTTCGTTGTTGGTTCGATTTGTTGTACTATCATGCATCAGCAAGCGATTGGTTTGACAGGTCGACAAAGATGATCGATAAACAAACATGCATTCAATTTTACCAAAAACCATCTCTTATCAGGTAGAAATTAATTTGACGTGCTCTAAACCCCAGCGACCGGACGGGTTTACTGAACTGTGATATGAATTCAATATTATTATTTTTAGACTCCATGAGAAACACTATCATTTTCAACTCGGTTGCCTCATTGCATTTTGTGCCCATTGAATACAGATCGGGCAACATAGATTAGGGATGGACGTTTAACAAAAAAACATTCATTGGGAACAACATCTTCCACTGCATTGCACGCATCGTCCAGCATTGTTGCTTCACGGATGCAGATTAGCGTGTTTGGCAATAGCCATACCACGGTTGGCGTTATTGATATCCAGCTGCATTTGTCATTCATGCGTGTTCAATTTGGCTTCAAACATTCCCAAACAAAAAACAAACAACTTTTGCACATCAAAGAAAGAGCATGTTTGTTGTTCTGATTGCTGCTAGAAGAAGGAACGATCCTAAGAGCGTGCTCCAACGAATGCAACACGTTCCGGCAACGTCCAAGGAATGTTTCTGCTTGCGTGGTGATGGGAGAATTATCTACGCAAAACGGTATGCTAAGCGGGAATTTAATTACAAATGCTAATCCAAACCATTCGCGTTGAGCCGATATGCTTCCATCATCCACTTTATCCAGCAAGCAACCCACCCGAACGATTCTTCCGATGACCGTGCGGGGTTCGATCTGTACGCCCAATCAACTCAAATCGATGCTAAATACTGTTATCTTGAAACTGATCGGTGGATTCGCTGGGGAAGGATGTCGCTGAGGGAGGTGGTAATGATGTGGATGGTAATTTGCATTTGAGCAGCCGTTTTCCTGCATTATCGTTTGCTGATGATGCAGCTATTAAATTTATTAGCCGAACACATGATGCATTAATGAGAAACTGTGTGTGATGGTAGTGTCGAGGGTGTAAATTGTTTGAATATTTAATGGATAATGTGTTGGTTTTATAAACTTCCAATAATTTAATTTCACTTGTTGCTATTGTTTACTCATATAAACGCTTCGAGGTATTTTATGATGATAAAAATTTAAGACACATTTTTCAGAAACAGCTCATGCAGTAAGTACATAATAATTATCAATTTATAATTATAATGATTTGTAAAATTTCATAAACATCAAGGATTATTTTGCAAAAAATAGATTAATGAAAGTCCGTGAGATTAATGCTTATTTACGGGTGATTTAAGTAAGTTCTGGTTCTAGCTTCGAACATAGATATCTTTTAAGTATAAAATTAAATATTTATATATTTTTCTTACTAAAGGACAGTAGAATCTCTCTACATCCCACCGCTTTACCAACTGGACTATCAATGATGATGAAGCACGGTAAAGCAGTGTATTTTTACTTGTTTTTTGTTAATATTTAAAAATATACATGTATGGGTTGTAAAATTTTATTATAGGACTCAGTTATGTATTATTATTTCCTTCAATATGCGTTTATCCTATGTACGAAGTCAAATTTAAATCCAACATCTGTTTTATGCTGTTCTGCGTATCACGTTTTATGAAAATATATTTGAATTTATTTTTAAACTAATAATTACTGTAATGACTATTGATACATTCTTGAACAAAATGAGAACAATCTCAACAAATACAATTGCTCAAATGAAAGTCAACCAACTATGAAGTTGATATTATTACATTGGTAATGATTGATGCGAATGATAAATCATTCCCAACATCATAATATAAAATACACTTTTTTAAAAATACTAAATATAAATCAAACAATTGTATAAAAAACTGACACACACTGTCAATCTTTCTTTCAACTCTTAACACAAGACGAAACAAATGATCAAACAGATAATAAAAAATAGTCATTTTCTCAAAATAACTAGTGGAATATTTAAATAATTAAATGGGCAGACTGCTTACCATTCCAAGTCGAACTACAGCATTGATCAACCGCTTGTTTTAAGCTTGTACGCACGTGTAACGCACCTTATTCAACACTTCATTTAATGCGTTCGACAAAGCTATCGTTATACTCGTGCTGGAACCAAACGGTGTTTCATAACCATAATCCACTCACTCACGTTCCGGTCTTTTTCACCCGGTGTCTTATACGGTACGGTTAAATTCATCGATGGTAAACAACACTACACTTTGGTCTATCAGTTGAACACTCTGGAAAAAAACACAAAAACCATTCAAAAACAGGACTCTGGATTGCACAATATCTTCGACACAGACACATCAGCACCGAACTGAACCCCTTTTTACGCACTTTGACGTACTCGTCCCAAAACCAGTGGTTGTCATATTTTGTTTCAAATCACGCACCAACGCTACTGTGTCGCGACGATGCATGTAACGTGCCGGGATTATTAATAAACTTGGCATACCCTCTAGTGCCCTTTCACTCAAATCACCACAGCCCCCAAAGCAGAACAAAAAAAAATACACATCACATCAAGACGAAGTTCTCGAGATGCTTCCAGACTTCTGCCCACCTTTATTTCGGCTTCGCCCGTACCTTGGACGGATTCACCTTGGAGGATGCCAGCAGCGACGGTCTAAATTCATGCAAAACAGCCTACTTAGAGGAGAAACTGCCAGTATCCAGTGATATTAATCCCAGACGGCGTACTCTTTTCCCCACAACTGAGAACTTCTCAGATGTAGAAGAAAGTATCTTAATTTTCCCAATTTGTCACCCAACTGTTGCCACACTCAGGGAACGGGTTTTGCCTCGCCGGGTTTGCCTTTTGGTACCGTAATATCTTTTCCCATTTGACACTCTCTATACGCAATAACCTCCAACACACACACACACACACGAGCATTTGGTGAAACACATGTGTACCACCGTCTACAATTTGCCGTCTTCTGACTTTCTTCACTCATCAACTCACGCGAGGGTTGCTGCGATCGAACGATGGGTACGAGTTTTCCATGATCAAACTTTTATACACACCGTTTTGCCGTTTTTGAACCCTTTTCTTTTTTTCTTTCTTCATTTTCCCGCGTGTTTCCGTTCTTGCTCGTAATCCTGCCCTGACTGACTGCTGGTCCGGACCGCGTGAGTGATGGATTGCAGCAGTTGAGTACGATAGTATGGTAAGACCACTTTGGTCTCCCCCGTCTTATGATATTAGCATATCAGCTGTGATGGGATGGAGATGCGAGAGCGTGGAAAATTATGTTTCCTTCCGATGTTCCGCCGCTGTTCTGCGAGGGACACGATCGTTTCGACTTCCTGTCATTGCGCGGGAACGAACAGAACAGAACACACACACAAATGGGATCCGCTGCTCATATGTAACCGATTTATCTTCCTAATCCTCATCCCTTTACGGTCTTTCGGTCACGTACAAGAAGCGGCTCGTGAAAGAAATCATAAGAATAATTACTTCGCTCAATGCGGCGGCACACTGGTAGCCTGAATCGGGCTTCACACTGCACATTGCATACTGCACCGCACTGCTCTGGATTGCACTTGCCGGGAAGAATACCTCATCCCACAAGGAAACACTCGATAATCCACGTGGCGGACGTGTTTGTCATTCGCTTTACTGCTCAAACATGCATACAGGCGTGTTTCAAGTTCGGAAATGTTTACAGTCGATGTTTCCCGCACCGAAGCCATCCACCGACTGGCACACGGTTTCGACGGTACATGTTCAGCCTCTGGATGATGTTAGTTTCGATGCGGGACACCGCTTCCCATACCCGCATTCGCCTTTACTCGGGCCGGTTTGTGTACGTACGCGAATGAACACTCGGATCTGACTCATGCGCACTGGCCACCAGTTCCCCGTTTCGTGCGGGGAAAATACCAAATTAACGAGGGAACTGCTTTCAATCAGCTAGCTCGATGGTTGATGTGGGCTTGTCCGAGATTTACTGATGATTCTGTGTACATACCGGTCCTCTTTCCCAAGTGTGTTGATTGGGATGTCTTAATATTTTTAAATTCAATCGTTTATCTTCAGACGAAACAGTCTTAACGAAAGAAGCACACCAGCTCACCGTTAAGAACTGGTCAGCCGGTATGTTGAATAGGTGGGAGAAGGATATTTTATTCGAAAATCAAAAAGGGGAAGAAACGACATAACATCGCGCATGGGAAATTTTTGAATCAAACGGTTTTCAGTGAGGGTTTTTGATGTAACTGTCACAGTCAAAATTTATAGAAAAAAAATAAAATATTTATGGACGAGTGACAACAAATAAATGGTTGAAAACAATAGCAAAAGTAACAGATAAAATATAAAATTTAAAGGAAGTAATCTTAAAAATGTAAAGAAATTGCAATAATTACAATATGAACCAATGAGTCCAAAATATTCGTAGTATAAGTACAAGTATAAATGACGCCAATATGAAGTATAAGTATAAATCAACAGTAACACTCATAAAATATTGTCCACCTTATCTTATTTTCACGTTTTCGGCAAACAAATGGAGCTAAAAGAATCTGCATCTTTTATCTACATATTTTAATGAAGATTTGTTTAAATTACAGCACAATCAATTCTATGTAATTTTTCTTACTAACCTGTTTAAAAATTTATTAGCTTAAATATAAAACACGTTAAAGTAAAACAAATATGAAAAGAGCTCACTTTGTACACAGAATGTCTTTCCAGAAAACTGATTATTTAAGAAACGTTCAATCAACCAATCAATCAATAAATCTTATGTAACGGTTGATTGCGAAACGCAAATCAAATTATTGAAAATACATTAACCGGCTTCTGCTGTACACAATTGTTGTTTTATATAAAATTTTAAGCCTCCAAATAGATGATTTCGCACAGAATTGGTAAACACGCTCCCATTCGTTTTTAAAGAACACTTACCACAAACCAAAACCATATTCCAGTTATTTCTTTGCTCCCTTTGCTCCGCCACGTACACCACAGTCAGGGTAACAATCATATGAATTTTAAATGTACCTAAACCTCAAACCAGCAAAACGAGAGAGGAAAGAAACGCCGAAAACAAGCACTGACAAACGCGCGCTTTCGAGTCGACCGAATCCCAAAGCAAACAGTCCTCCATTACGAGACATCGACCGGATGCCTCCGCGATGTGGTTTGTCGTGTGCGCTAAGGGGCTTTAAAGACGGCCGAAGGAACGTTATTTGTTTCTGTTACTTGTTCGGCCAGACCGTGTTGCCGGTTAAATCAAATCAACCAAATCAATCTCCGCCCGGGACGGTTTCCTTGGTATCCAGCGGTCGAACGCGAACAAATACGACCACAGCCGTGTGTCTCTTCTTGCAGGGTTGCTTGTGGGTTGCAAGCAATCGGTACGGCGCAGTGGGGATGAGACGTGGATGCCAAAATTACAAGCAACACCAAGGCATTTAAACGGCCATTAAACTGACTCCCGACAATGCGAACCGTGATGGAGGACATCCTTATCCTGGCGAAAGCCTCCGTTGCCAAACGTTCACTTCCGACCCCTAACCGGATACGGGGTGCAAAAGGATGGGATGGCATTTTTCGCAGCCATCTTCCAGGAACTACTATTTCTTTTGCTTTCCTGCTACATCCTTATCACCCCTGTATGGGTAGCGCGATGGGGCATCCCAGTTTGTGGCATGTTTTTGGACAGAATAAAACAAACAAACCGTACCGGGCGTGCTGGAAACGAGCGCTGACTTCCGGGGGACGCTTTACACCCGTACGACCAACCGGCTCTGATCACCGCGCGTGGCGCCTCACGCCAACAACAGGCCCAGCTCATGAATTATTAATTTCCGGTGGGAAGCCGAAGATGAAAACAAACTTAAAACGAAATCTTTTTTTTATTATTGTTGCTGTGGTTCACGTTGTCCTGTTCAGTATGGCAGCATGACAACCAACGCCAACGATGCCAGCTGTTGCAACGACAACCGTCCACTTTCATTTTCGTTTACCAATTGTCCTTTGAATATCTTCAGAGGCCAAGGATGCTGGCTGGTTGGGCTGAATATGTTGGGTTTCTTGTTCGTTTTTCTTCTCATTTAGAAACACCAACATTTTGTGCTGTTTAGTGTGATGGAAAACACATTTATCATATTATTAAATAATCCTTTCTCAACTTAGACATTTCTGTACATATCATAATTCATATCAAATTATGGCGTCGAGTCATGCTTGTTTTTTTCATTAAAATTTTAGAAAAACCACATTAAAATGCACAACTAAAACAATCCAACTTCGTGATAATCATACATTCCGAAACATGTTCGTTAAAAAAACTGTTCATAACTCACGGTAAAGCAATGAGCAGAAACATCAACAGACAACGTATGTCTCTACAACCTATCTTCTCCCAATTCAATGAACGCCCTAGGGGACAATCTAAAGGCAACCCAATTTCCTGCTGGCATTCAATTCGCGGAAGGTTTAAATAACCTCACGAAGGGATATGGTAAGCATCCGTGCAAATTCGTGGCTGTTAATTATTTAGGCAAAAAAGATGAAAATTTACTTCCTGCTCAAGGGTCAGGTAAGGTTACGACGAGCGGTCCTACACGTTGTTACTGACCCTCTGCTTTTTGAGAACACGAAAGATGACCTTTTCAGCGATGTAAACGAGCATAACAGTACGGATCTTGATAGCGTTGTTGTTATTCGAGCCATTTAAGTTGTTGTTTCGGTGCGACGTTAGTTAACCGTTCAGTTGGAAACAATAAATAACATCGTTTTTTTTTTTTTTAGAATAATCAAAACAACTTTGTTTGGGTGTATTAATTTGCATGATTTTGTGAAGGGCATTGTTGAATTAAGATCTTTATAAACTTTCAGTTTCTAGAAGGGAGATCGTACAATGGTTCTCTGTTGAGAAGGTACCTTTTTGTGGCCTAGACTATATTATTCATCTCTGTGGTGACATCTTGCCAGAAACGTTACACTTTGATACGATAAGAACCTGTTTGGTTGTGCTATCTGAGATTTACAAATTTTATGAACAGAACCAACGAACCAATTATACTTACACGATTTAAAACTTGTTAGTTACATCTCCTATAACTCACATTTTAATAATTAGCTTAGTAGCAGTACTTATATAGTAGATGATATAACCCAAAAGGAGAAGCTCAAATAGAAAAAAAAACATACAGAATTAGTAAAAAACAATGAAGCACAAAAACTAATAAAATGAAAAAAGAAGATGGAGAAGTAGACGAAGAAGAAAAACAAAAGAAGATATAATACTCCCAAGAGATATATGAAAACGTAGACATTAAAATGATGAGCTGAGGCTAACACATCGTCTGACTGATATATCCATAGCAATTGAATAATATTACAGCACTCAGCCTATGTTTTTATAAAGCCACGTTTAATGACATGTAAAACTTAAACTAGTGGACGACAGTTTACACATATTAATAATAACAAAATTTCGGAGCACAGAACTAAATTTGAAGTTATGGATAATTCAAGGCTTAGATAGTTAGATACAGAGATAACCCTTAGTGCCAATGGCACAGATGCTTCTTTCTTCTGCAGTTAAATGCAGTTTACTTCTGACAGGACAAATACCAATATCTCTTGATTAACGTTTTCTCGTATTAAAAACTCAAAACAAAAAACTAAATCCCCTAAACTGCTATAGGTCAAGCGCCTTTATCTGTCAATCCGTTAACCCGACCTCGCTCCACCTCAGTTTGGTCCTAACATGCCTGATCATGTGGACAGCTTAAAAGAACTTGAAGAGATTGGTCGTCTGGTGTCAATCGCATTTGACTTATAGAGTTTCGTCCGATTTAGTTTCAGTGGATCGATTGGCTGAGTGAAATTTCGGACGGCCTCAAAAATGCTACCACCTACCCTAAAAGCCTAGAAAGTCTGAATAACTGTTGGATTACACTAAGTGATTACACTAAGAATACGGAGACACGAAAGGAATCTACATCTTCTAGGCCCTACTTGTTACACGTTTCATGAAGATCTGAGTTCAAACTTAAAATATCAAAAGCTCTTAAAACCATTATACGACATAACTTTCTCGACTCTTCCACAAATTAAGTGACGGATTATTTTAATTCCCTTTCCTATTTAAAATATTTAAAATTTACTAAAAAAAAATATAAAAAAAAACCATAGCAAATACACTGTACCTTTTCTGTGGTTTTTGAAAAAAAAAGAGCAAAAAGGCCTATCATGTACACCGGCACATTTTATTAAATGCGATTACAGATCATCTTCTTACGCTATCAAATGCAGTCACAGCCGAAATTCGATATCCAACCAACGGCAACCGAACGAGCTTACCGTATTTGCAATAATGTCATTAAAGTTTGATACCTTCCCGTACGGCATCGTGCCCG
>AXCM01002371.1:0-32768 GCA_000473375.1 Anopheles culicifacies | reverse complement strand
CACACACAACACACGCTGGAAGGACTTCGAGTGGGGTTGGGAAAACGGGGAGGTTGTTATCGCGGGTTTTCAGTACACACTCTCACTCACAGCTGAACGGAACGGGGAGAAAGAGAGAGAGAGAAAGAAGAAAGAGAAAAGATAAACAACACAGTTCCGTACAATAATAACACAAAAATAAGAATCTTATGACCCGGCGTAAAGAAAGACATTCCGGGCGGTATGTTGTTTGGATGGTGGGGAATTTCTAGCGCAGGAAGTAATATTAGGGGGAAAATCCATAACAACCCCTATACTCTTCCCCCACCATCCCCACCAAGTAGAACGAGCGTTAGGGGGTATTTTCATTGAACCATCTCTTCCATCACACACACTAATATTTTACGACCATTTTGCACAACTTTATCAAGTACGATGCTACTTAGCGACGGATCGTAGTTGCACAAAATGCGTTTTTCTTTTCGGTCAAATTTTATCGCAAAACACATCTCGCTAAGGTCACACTTTATGGCACACGCACACCGCACACATACACCAACGCCATTCACTGTGCGATTCTGCGACAGCACTTTATCTCATTTAGGCGGCACAACTTTATCTCGATTGCACGTTCCTCTGTCACAAGTAAGTTTACCGCCCCGGGGACCAAACGCACCAAGGTGTTGTACGTATGTGTGTGTGTGTGTAGATTGGTGTGCGTGTGTACGAGAGCAAGAGAGTATGGGGTGATTTGGGATGCTGCCAAAGGAAGTTGTAGGTATCGGCTGGCTGGCTGCCCGGGGGAGCCACACACACACGGCCCCACGCACACACCTTTCTTTACACTAGCTATAAAACATTCCCAGCTTCCGATAAACCTGCTCCCGGTGAACCTTCGCAAGAGGCACACGACACGACACACTCATCTACAACTGACCGGGTATCGTAGGGGAGAAGCAGTCTGAGGAATCTAGTTGACAGAAGACGGTCGGTCGGTTGGTCGATCGGTTGGATTCGGTCATGGAGCACTTTTCACTGGTGGGAAGAACGGGGAGGACGGTGAAAAACACCCGGGCTATACTGCAACCTTACTTTTGCTATTGACAACCGGGGAAAAACTGTTGGCGCATTAAAAACGAATGAGAGGGCAGATACACACAGGTTGACAGATTTCGGGGATGTTCGATCTTAGCAGGCTCGTTAAAGTGGGGCCATGTTTTTGCCTGGGGATTCTTCTGCGCTACTAATTGTAGCTAAATTTCATACACAACAAGAATTGTTGGTCGCGTAAATGCTGCCCCCTCTACGCCCTTCAGCTAGCAATGAAAGACGTTGGGCAGGGTGTCTGGTGCCTGACGACTATTGTTGTAAGGTGGTTACTACACACAACGGTAGGTCTTCTTCTTTACACTCCAAACACGAAACACTCGTCACTTCTCCATCACACATACGCACGCACACATGCATACATACGTGTGTGTGGTCACTACTGTTTTTCTACGCAATGTTCGTATGCCTGCACCCGTGACGGACGGATCCACCGATGGCGGCCAAACAGCAAAAGGGAGTCCTTTTTGGAGCCTGCCCAGTACACCTGCTCCGGAAAATGGGCAGTCCCCGGGCAAACAGAGACCCAGAACGAACGTACACACACACACACGCACCGTGGCCGTGTCACTGGACCGTAATAACAGCAAGCGGAATGGCACGACGGTGGTTCCAGCAAATCTTCCAGCGTTTTTCCCTTTTTTGGATACCTGCCGTGCTGTTCTTCTTGGGGGGAGAATTCGGAGCTAATGAAGGGCTCAACACACTGCAGCTGCAGCTTTTGCCAAGACGGGAACGCACCTACACGGGGCCACATACGAGCAGACACACACATAGCCAACCACGAGCGGGTGGGAAAATCCTGTACCTTTTTTAAGTCGCGCGTGTACACAGCCGAGACGCAAACGAACGGAGCTGGCGCTGGTTGCTGCTGCTGAAATTTTATTTTTCTCCCTGTTTTTTCTCGCTTTTCTGTTGCTCTTGCGTGCTCGCTCTCACTCGTCGCGAATCTCGCTGTGGGATGTAGCTGTCTCGGTTTCGCACACGCACGCACGCACAACGGAGCTGACGGTTGGTCCCGAGGACCAATGTGTACGGAATAGTTCGCCCACGACTCAGCGTAAAAGTAGTTTTTGATGAATAAATCTCGCTCAAGCAATGTAAACAGGTATTTTTCGTTGTAAATAAACCAAAACTAACCTTCGTGTGCTTTTCTATAGGATGTGTAGCTCGTAAACTAGCTGAGTGTAGACGAGAGAGATTTGAGTACGTTCGTCTACTCGGGTTGCTTTTGGCAGTTAGCTCGCAACACTTTCCCTAGGAACGACAGCATGGTGGTTATCTTTTGGACATGAAGCGTGTCGTTTGGATGACATTCCATACAATTTACCGATTTTCATATTTTGCACGATCTTTTTACTTTTGCTTCAAGTTTTGCAAATAATTTCGATTTATGATATTTTTCCAAAAGTGTCAGTAGTTCTGCAGAAAAAAGTTTGCCTAATTTTTAGTTTTGACATGAAACATGCATAACATTAATCATCACTTTGTGAAAAAATTGTTCAATTTTCTTCATTTACAGCAAGATGAAAACAGAGATAAAATATCAATGTTCCTTTTGCCAACATGTTCTGAAATTATTGTCGAGAAAATATCTCTGCAATCACCTCTGCATCGAATTTGTTTTGCAAACATGAGTATCAACTGTCACGAATGTCAACTGAGCACCAAACTGCGTATTTATGTTGTTTGGGAATTGTTCTCCTGTCAACAGAGTGTTTATGCTAAAAAAAGTGTTCGGATCGCGTTCTTTTACCAACATTTGGAGCGAAAACTTTTCTGCAGCAATTACACATCTTAATAGGATTCTATACCATATTAAAGATAGTTCAAGATGAAGTTAGTCAGGTGAGCGATCGTGAAAGCTCACCTTTAGTTCGTCTGTGCATCATCACAAGAACCATAAAATCTCGTCCTGCGGAAGGACGCTTGTTCTAACCTCAAACGAAACAAAATGAACCGGTTTTTTATTTGTTTGCAGATTCCTGATGAAACTCAGCCATGAAACAGTCACCATTGAACTAAAGAATGGGACACAGGTTCACGGAACAATAACCGGTGTGGATGTAGCGATGAACACACATTTAAAAGCGGTGAAGATGACCATAAAGAATCGCGATCCGGTTACACTCGACTCGCTTAGCATCCGCGGCAACAACATTCGATACTACATTCTACCGGACAGTTTACCATTGGAGACGTTGCTTATCGATGATGCGCCCAAGACGCGAGCCAAGAAACGTGAGGCAAATCGTGGTGGACCGCGCGGCCGTGGCAGAGGTACGCGGGGAGGCCGTGGTGGTCCACGGGGCGGTCGTGGCGGTGGCCGGGGACGCGGAAGGCGCTAGATGCGATCGCTGGACAGTTCGCAACCATCCTCAAACCTTAGCCATAAGAGACAAGTTCATTTACTATAAATATTTGAGTCATTTCGAGCGGATACTACACACACAAGAAATAAATTTGTGAAAAGTGGTAACCGTAGTTCCTGATGAACCTTTCTGGCCACACCGCAGCTTCTTTTAGTGTGCTATATTTTGATTCCATCAATCATACCCCATTTACTAGCACGTACAACCCGTAAACCAAGAAGCAGATAAAGAACAAACAGGCAGCCACCGCAAAGGATTTGGAATTTTCCTTGTGCATTTTCTTCAACTGCTCTTCTGTTGTTTCCAGCAGTTTGCTGATTTCCTTCAGCTCGAGTGATAATTCGCGTCTTCGATCCTCGGCAAGACTAGGATCGTTCAAGCTTCTTTCCAACCGTCGGATGCGTTCGCGCAAAGATGCCATCGTGTCATTGGTAGTTTGGATCTGGAGTCAAACATACATATTTTACTATCAATCTAGCAGGAACGCTATATTCACGATTCCTCTAACCTGTTTCTGGAATGGACAAGGTTCCATGATGAAATGTACGACAATGCAATTAATCACAGATTAGTGTTGGCCACTGTTTTTAACACGGCGTTGTTTGAACGCGAAGAAGCTTTTGTTTGCCGATAGGAAGAAGTTTCGACGAAAGCATGTACAGTGAGGAAAGACGAATGTTGGACGTATGAGAATTTGAAATCTATTTATAAAGTTTATGATTTACAAATGAACACAATAATTTATTTAACTCTGCACAAGAACTAGATTTTTTCATAAATAATTATTGGTTTAGTAAAATTCACTCTTTATGCAAGGTACAATTCGCCTTCTAGCAACTGTATACACTATTTTGACAGCCGCATGCTCGATGTCAAACACGCGGGCGACAAAAGCAAAACAAAGAAACGTGTGTGCTTCACTTCGGCCGATAAATCCGTAAACAAGACGATAGTTGATTTAATTCCTTACCTTTGGCCATTGAATATCACTTCCAAAATGTCGCTGCATATTACCAGCACCACCGAAGGCCAGTTGCAAGTTCACTTAATCACCAAACAGAAACAGTACGTATTGCTAACTTTGGCAACCCATTACGAGATCATGCTCATGCGGCTTTTATTGCAGGTATGCCGTTCCGGACGTTCCATATTCGATTCGCGCCAACGTTGGTGCCACCGAGTTAAATGTGTTGCTTAGCACACTGCTTAAAGACTCGGGCAAAGGGGGTGAGCGTAAAGTGCAGTTCGATTTCCTTCTGAACGGCGAGTTTGTGAAAACATCGCTGTCGCAGCATTTGAAGGAACGAGACATCTCGTTTGAAGATTCGATTGAAATCGAGTACGTTGAACGCTATCCCGCTCCCGAGCCGCAGGATTGCTTGCTGCATGACGATTGGGTATCGGCGGTCCAGGCCAAAGATGGTTGGATTCTTACCGGAACCTACGATAACACGGTGAATCTGTGGAATACTAAGGGCAAACACAAGCTCACCATTCCCGGTCACGTTGCACCAGTGAAGGGAGTAGCATGGATTTCATTGAACGAACAGACCGGTGTGTTCGCCAGTGCCAGTCACGATCAAACCGTCATGATCTGGGAGTGGAATGTTACTACTAATTCGGTAGAGTGCGTGCACGTATGCAAGGGACACGAGCGTGGTGTTGGCTGCATTGCGGTAAATCCATCGAAGACGCAAATGGCCTCCGGCAGCATGGACACGATGCTAAAAATTTGGTCTACTGAGCTGCACGGTGACAAGGGAGAACCGTCCGCTACGAAGAAAGCGAAGCTGGAGCAAGATAATGTTCGCACACCGGTAATTACTCTGGCCGGCCATCGTGAGTTTGTGTCTGGTGTACAGTGGATTGACGATACGACGGTCGCTACTTGCTCCTGGGATCACACGATCAAGCTATGGGATCTCACACTTGGCGGAATCAAGACGGAATTTACTGGCAACAAGTCGTTCTTTGATCTAAGCTACTCTCCCTTGAATGGAATGATTATTACCGCTTCTCCGGATAAAAATCTTCGTCTATACGATCCACGATCGAAACGTATGTTATTACAAATAGCGCATCAAACTGAAGCGTACAGCTAAGTAATGTGCTGGTTTTCTCTTTACAGATGGTAACTTTGTTAAGAACACTTACCTCGGACACACACAATGGGTACAGACGTGCCGTTGGTCAACAACAAACGAGTATCTGTTCATTTCTGGCGCTTATGATAATCGCGTCAAGCTGTGGGACTATCGATCGCCCAAGGCTCCGATATTCGATCTGATCGGTCACGAAGATAAGGTGCTGGCGTGCGATTGGTCCAATCCGAAGTACATGCTTTCCGGCGGATCCGACAATGCTCTGCGTGTTTTCAAATCTAAAATAGCAGTTAACAACGAAGACGATTGAACAACTCCGATTAAACTAAGCAAAACTAGGTGTATTTTTGGATGCTTACGATTATGATGAATGTGTAACTTTCATCCGTGCGTACTGCTGTAATCATCGAGGGGTTTACGATACACAGAAATAAAACGATACATTCAGGTATACTTGACGGCTTTTTTAAATTTAATTTATCACGTAATTCACCAAAAAATGCAAATGCACCCCGCCGCGTCCAAATTGAAGCGTTACCATGAAAACGCTTCACCTAACAGCGTTACATACTGTCAACGATTTGACGTTTCATTGTGGTTGATGATTTGCAACATTTATTTGGTACCGTACAAACAAGAAGTAAGCACCATTCTTCGTGGATCGTGAACATTTTTATTAAATTTAGTGTATTTCTTAGGTAAAATGCGTGAAACAAGTACCATGGAAGTTGATCTCCCGCGGGGGGAGGGGTTTCGATCGTATTTTGTGCAGAAAATTGAAGAACTGCAGCTTATTGTGGCGGAGAAGAATCAAAACCTGCGTCGTCTCCAGGCACAACGAAATGAGCTGAACGCCAAGGTTAGGATGCTCCGGGAGGAACTTCAGCTGCTACAGGAACAGGGCAGCTACGTTGGTGAGGTTGTCAAACCGATGGACAAAAAGAAGGTCCTCGTCAAGGTACATCCGGAAGGCAAGTTTGTTGTCGATATAGACAAAAACATTGACATCAACGACGTAACGCCCAATTGCCGTGTGGCGCTGCGCAACGAAAGCTACACCCTGCACAAGATTCTGCCCAACAAGGTGGATCCACTGGTATCGTTGATGATGGTGGAGAAAGTCCCGGACTCGACCTACGAGATGGTCGGTGGTCTAGATAAGCAGATCAAGGAAATCAAGGAGGTGATCGAACTGCCGGTCAAACATCCGGAACTGTTTGATGCCCTAGGTATCGCTCAACCGAAGGGCGTTCTACTGTACGGCCCTCCAGGAACTGGCAAGACACTCCTGGCCCGTGCCGTCGCTCATCACACCGAGTGTACATTCATCCGCGTGTCCGGTTCGGAATTGGTGCAGAAATTCATTGGAGAAGGATCCCGAATGGTGCGTGAGTTGTTCGTAATGGCTCGCGAGCATGCTCCTTCCATCATCTTTATGGATGAAATCGATTCGATCGGTTCATCGCGTATCGAGTCTGGTAGTGGAGGAGATTCCGAGGTACAGCGTACGATGTTGGAGCTGCTGAACCAGCTGGACGGATTTGAGGCAACAAAGAACATCAAAGTCATCATGGCGACGAACCGTATCGACATTTTGGATCCTGCCCTGCTGCGTCCCGGTCGTATCGATCGTAAGATTGAATTCCCGCCACCAAATGAGGAAGCTCGTCTGGACATTCTGAAGATCCACTCGCGCAAAATGAACCTCACGCGTGGTATCAACCTGCGCAAGATTGCGGAACTGATGCCGGGTGCTTCGGGTGCGGAGGTGAAAGGTGTCTGCACGGAAGCTGGTATGTACGCGCTGCGTGAACGTCGTGTGCATGTTACTCAGGAAGACTTCGAGATGGCCGTTGCGAAGGTGATGCAGAAGGACTCCGAGAAGAACATGTCCATCAAGAAGTTGTGGAAATAATCAGCTCCATCGCCGTACTCTAAGGTCAAGAGCTTTTCAGAAAGTTTCCTTCTGGATTGTCTTAAATATAAATAAAATATTCTTGTGAAACATAATCTTTCTTGTCGTATTTGGCTTTGTTCTGCATCCAGACCAAACATTTCCGGTAAATTATACCGCAGATTTTGGTGGCACAATTTAATGCCCCGGCGAAAATAATATTACAATAAACGTACGCATTTTTCTGTCACCGACTGTACGTAGCATCTGTCAAGTATGTCACAACGAAGGCAGTCAAGAAGAAGCCGACTCAAAGGGAAAAAGCTTTCCGGGCCAAACAGTGTGAAAACGACGCGGAAATAGTAAAATTTATTGTGCTGAACATATATTTAGTGGCAACTTTTTATCTGTGGCTGTTTTATCCTGCTCTACGTAGAACAACACACCCGCAAAGTGCATTGCGCGTTATTGTTAAGTGTAGAAAATAGAACAAAAGTGATCGACGAGCTATACTTCCCAAGCAATAAAATGGCCAATCAAGCAGTAAACAAAACCGGCTCCGGATGGCCTCGGCGAAACAGCCACGGCACGGGACTGACGGAAATGAACAAACTACAGACCAACCAATCGATGACGCTAAACAGAACCATTAATCTGTGAGTAATCTCTTCAATGTGGCACTCTTATAATTTGCTCCTTGTGAAAGGCAATATCCCAATATCCCCGTACCCGGTCCTTTTCCTCCATTCCAAAATGGCGCGCTGGAACGAGAACAGGATGCAGTAACTATTGTCCTTTTTGTTGCTTCCCCGCAGCTATCCACTGACGAATTACACGTTCGGAACGAAGGAACCGCTGTTCGAGAAGGACCCATCAGTACCCGCCCGGTTCCAGCGGATGCGTGACGAGTTTGATAAAATAGGAATGCGCAGATCGGTGGAGGGTGTTCTGCTGGTAAGTGCAGGGAGAACTGTTTTCGATGTGTCGCGTTGGGAAATAAGGAAATGCAAATCTAATTGCGAACGCCTCTTTGTGCTAGGTTCATGAACACGGTCTGCCGCACGTACTGCTACTGCAGCTGGGTACGACGTTCTTTAAGCTACCTGGAGGAGAGCTTAGTGCCGGGGAAGACGAAGTAGAGGGTCTGAAACGACTGCTGACGGAGGTAAGTTGAAGGGGGTTCCATTCGTATTTTTCGCGCTGAACGAAATTCTTTACGAAAGAAAAAGAAAGTAATGTAAAACCACTGGGTATAATGTAATTTCCAGTGAGATTTATGTGTAATGTGTGGGGAAATTCAAATGAGACAGGTAGCAAACCACGTTTGTTCAAAGGGCAGTCATTTCCTGCGAACATTTCAAAGTGATCAATGTGAAAAAAAGATGAATGGAAAGAACTAAAATAATGAACATCTTTTGAATGAGACTACTGTTAACAAGGCTATGCCCTCAGATAAATGATGTATGTGCCTTATTCAGATCATTTGCAACGAACAGATTACGACATGTACATGTAAAACCAGCTCAGTGTTTTATGTAAACCAAACGCCAAACATTCATATTATATCATTCCTTCACTTAATCGCTCTGGATTTTTAATTCACTGAATTGTAATCTGTGCTAAACACACAATTATAGACGCTCTATAGCCTTTTTTAAATGCGATTGAAACAAGTCTCACTGAGCCTAAAATATGAAGCCAACATTGTACGCTCTTACTAACTCACTGTAGTATTGTTCGAATGATTGAAGGAATTATAAATGAGCAAACACAAAGCACTTACGAACGGGGAAAGGTATTGATGCAGATGAAATTGTTTTGTAACTGGCATATACCATTTCCACGCAACGTAGTGTAAGTAAGACAAGCGACACGTTTCAATGTAAATCGAACGAATAAGGAAAAACAAAACCCCAACGATCACTAAAAATTCAAGTACAACTCGATATATTTTATCCAATTGTTATTATGTATATATGATTATATTTAAAACATTTCATTCCTAAATTCCCCCCAAAAAAAAACAACATTTCCTCGCAAACAAACCAAAAAAAAAAACAAACAAAAAAACCCTCCCTCCTCTAGACTCTAGGGCGCCAGGATGGTGTGAAGCAGGAATGGATCGTCGAGGACACGATTGGCAACTGGTGGCGTCCGAACTTCGAACCTCCGCAGTACCCGTACATCCCGCCGCACATCACAAAGCCGAAGGAACACAAGCGTCTGTTTTTGGTGCAACTCCACGAGAAGGGTAATGTGATAGTAAACCGAATCTCTCATACGTTGTTTTGTTTTCGCCAGTGCACGATGGCGCACCCCGGCACCATCGGCATTGGATGATTAATTAGTTGGTTGATTAGTTGTGCAGGATCGAGCGCTTCTCGCAGATGCTGTTTTGGTATGTGAAATTGGAAAAGCGCAAGATAGGGAAAGAGCTGTAAATAGCAATGGTAACGGAGAGGAGTTTCGCAAAGCAAAAATCAACAAATCTTTTGTAAGAAAGTTATTGTACATTTTGGAGTTAGACGATGAACTGTAGCATTGCATACACTCACTCTCAAGGAAAGCGAAAGAATATGCTTTATCAATGTTTTTTTTTTTCGTTGCTTGCCACTATGTCTTGTATCTCTTGTGTTGTATAAATCTGTAAGTTGATAAAGCAGTTCTTTTTTAAAACGAAGCACCATGTATTAGCCAATATATACCGCAAATGTTATAGTAATGGTTAGCAAACGAAATTGGACTTGTAAGACAACTTTGAAAAACCTTACTCTAGACGAAGGTTTAGCGCAAACGGACCGGTTGTTCCTAGCCGATTTGAATAATTATACAAAACATTGTGATGCGAACTAGGAAGAAGAGAAGTTGCAGAAGAAGATTGTACTACATTTTAATGGATCCAATGTCTGGTAACGTACCTTCGTACGGTTTAACCAAACGATAGCACTACTTTTAGAGATAAAATCTTGTAAACAAATTAATGTTCGAGTTAAGCTAACGATATACGATTGTGAACCATTGTATGAAGCTGTAATTTCCTCCCATGACGACGAACCGTTATTGTTGCGCTTGCATATTGATTGGTTTTTTCTTACACTCAACTTATCTCCCTTGCCCTGTGTAGCGCTTTTTGCAGTACCGAAGAACTACAAGCTAGTAGCGGCCCCGTTATTTGAGCTGTACGACAACTCTCAAGGCTACGGACCGATAATATCATCGCTACCGCAAGCACTCTGCCGGTACGTACCATTTGCAACCGAATTGTGTAGGTCGCACTTCAACTAATCCATGCCCTTTTCTTTCCTTTTCAAAGGTTTAACTTCATCTACATGTAAGCGTAACCAGGCGTGTCCACGTACCGCAATTGGATGGTGGGATATTTCCAAACCATTGGTCCACTTAATAAATCCCTGATTGATGAAGGCAGTAAAGAGAGGACCGATCCTCCCTCACTGACACCAATGCCAGGATGATGAACAAACGATAGAATATCCCTGCCCGGGGTGTCCTCCCCGGTGTGTGTGTGTACGTTGGTAAACACAGTGGTGTACTAATAATTTAAAAACCGACACTATTTTAGAGCGCATGTACAAGAAAGAGATTTTTTTGTCACCTACCTTATATCTTACTTTAATCCGCATATAAATGTCACGAATAAATAATTAACGTACCTTTTCTTCGGAGACACGGAAACAATGAGAAGCTGTTAGAAATTGAACAATTCCTCGCGGGAAAGTCTTGGAGAGTACCGATCCGGGTGTTGCGTGTCATCCTCGGCGTAGCGACAAAAGCTGCAATCGTAACCATCGGTCGTCCACTGGTGGTTGGCGTCTTTTCGGTAGGATGCGTCTCCATCTGTCCATGGTGCTGAGGCGTGTGAAGAACACAAACAGCAAGGAATTTCCCGACGTTCATCGCTCGCGTCGAGTAATCCTGTTTGCAGTTGCTGATCTAGACACAGCTTCGTTCGGAGCAGATTGGACGTGTTCTGGCTCAAACGACTTGCCAGTGTGGCTACCAAGCGTTCGTACTTGAAGCCTCGTCCAGTGTGTAGCACTTCCAACAGCACTAGGATGTAGTTTTGTGCCAGCCGTAGCGTATCGATTTTGGAAAGCTTCTGTGGTGTTGTAGCTGGACCACGTTGGCCTATATCCGACCGTACCGAAGCAGTTGTCACAGTCGCCGGAAGTGGAACGCACATACGCAAACGATCGAGCGCATCATTTAGACCGTGCATGCGGTTTCGTTCACGCAGATTAGCCTTTTTGCGCTTGACCATGGAAAGGATTCCTCCACCTGATGGTTTTCTTCTTCGCCGTACCCGGTCTCCACTGGTCGACGTTGCGTTAGGGCTCATCGAAGGCACGTGTGAAATGTTCCGAAGCAAACTTTAATTCAAATTGCGACGCATCGAGCGTAATATATTGCCCTATATATTGGGTGACCATTTTCCCCGCTAATCTAATTTTCCACCTTATCTCTGATAAGATGCCGTTCCCGGGGACAGTAAAGGGAAGGAAACCTGGATGGGGTAGCAAGGGCGTTATCGTGGGTGAATTGTCAATACTGCTAAAGTGGTGATAATTATTCCAATAGAAAAGGAGCGGCCCTGTTGGGTACAGGAATTTATTTAATTCCTTTTTTATATTGGAATATGCCTTCCGCGAATTTTCCCTTCAACCGGTAGGGCTATTCTCCACAAAAAAAGGATGTCTTTTTAGAGCCTCCGTGCAAGGCAATTAAAATAATATTGTAAAAGTTTAAACTGCCCTTTAGCATAATTTCCAAACGACACGCACCAATGCGTAATTTTTTCTTTGCGAGAACGTATTTGTTTGCCCTGCGATTCCCATACATAGTAGTTTGCGGGGTAAATCACCCCAATAGCGTCGGCGCATCAAAGTCAACCGCGATGACGGTTGTTGCGTGCGGACGTTAACACATGCTGGTTGCCTGGAGAAACATTTGAATGCTTCCACGTTCGCGTTTCTCGCATGCTTGGAATGTTTTAGTTGAACAAAAAAAAAACGCACCGGTTGCTATGATATGGATATAGGCGGTCGGTTGTTTGTTTCAATCAAATAGTTTGACAGTGAACCGCACAAGAACACTAGTGCTGCAGAATATTTGTTCACTGATTGCTCTCTAGGCTGCAGTGTGCTCGAGAACCTTCCACGCGGTCAAGGGTTTCCGTTTGTTCAGTTCATATCATTTATCGCTCGGTTCCACAAATTCGCACGTACGATTCATTCCATTTGCACCTTGGTTTTGACTACCTTTAAACATGTCCATCGTTAACATCTACATTCACGACGAAAATATCTACAACGTCGAGAAGAAACCGCCCGAAAAACCACCCAAACCTCCGCTCTACCATTCCCGTTTTGAGCACCAGGTCCGACAGGAGACGAAATCCTCCAAGGATGCCCACCGTACGATGGGTTTCTCGAAAATTCCACTGCCCGGTCCGAACGAGTTCCTGAAGAAAAACTGTGGACCACGCTATCGGGCAACGAAATCGGCCCCGGTACGGCTCTGCACCACGCACAAACCGCCTGTTCCGAAACCGAACGAATCGCCCACGTGCCAGGTGCTGAAGGTGGTCGATTTTAAAAAGGAAAACATCAAAAAGGTCGTCGCTGCCAGCCCGAAGAAGGCCCGACCGCGGTACGCCGATACGCGCAAGGGGGATTTCCACGATCTGGAAAGATCGGGCCTGATGCCGATCTACATGTGCCGGCCCAAGTTCGGCAAGGTGCCGCAGTATTTGTTGCGTAGGAAAAAGGATCTGGCCGCGCAAAAGGAACGACTGATAGAGGATTGCGCACAGCAAAAACCACGCTGTACGTACATCTCGCAGGAGGAACGTGTTGAGCTGCTGAAGGTAAGATTTACTGCTAGAGGTATGGGGGGAAGTGTCTTGTTTCTAATTTCGATTTATCAAACGGTTTTGTAGGGTTTGAAGAAAAATTGGGAAAAGCTGCAGCAAGAGTACCAGAGCCTTCCGCTGCTAACGGACACGGTACCGAAGATGATACGCAAGGCGAAGCTGGAAAATAATTTGAAACAATTGGAAAAGGACATTCTAACAATCGAGAACAACCCATACATCTACCTGTACGACGAAGAGCACAAGGATGCTTAACGAGCAACGCGAGCGCTAGTGCTTGAGAACCGTGTGGCATTAGAGTGTATTTTCTATCTGCTATTGAAAATGACTCCGTATACTTATCTTTTTCATTGCATATTGTTTTAGAAATATGTGTTTTGTAACTTTCACTTGCAGCATGTGTGCACTTCTTGCGTGACTGACCATTTGAGCACGATGAAATAAATTGTGTGTGTGAGATTTTATAGAATGGGAGACTTCGGTCATGTTCATGTTTATTCATTTTTCAAATCATTAGTCTGGATAAGTTTACTTAAGTTTTATGCGAGACATCATCAATGAATGCCCGTTAATTCTTGACTTATACGTTTTGTATTTCCTTAAACGGAGCATCGCAGATGCAACACTTGTGATAATCCACTATCGCAGTATCGTGCTCAAATATCGTATCCAACAGTTCCGACTGCATCGAATAACGCTGGCACATATCGCACGTAACCTCGTTGCTTTCGAGCGTTATCTGTATCTTTGTTAGTACGCACCGAAATACCTGATGCTTCTCCGGACAGCATAGACTGTCGGCCGGGATCGGAGCGTCACAGAACGAGCACACCTCGTGCATGATGTCCGGCGTATGGATATTGTCTGTGTTTTCCAGCACTTCGTGCAGGACTGGCTGCAGATTCGCCAGCAAGTACCCGAAATCTCCCATACACTGTTCGTGGGCGATGGAGCGGATGAAGTTTCGCAAACAGCGCAATGCGCTCTGTTGCAGCGGATCTAACACGGTTCGGTTGGTGAAGAGATCGGCTAGCCAATAGACTACCCGACACGCATTGATCACCTCGATAAGCCTACAGATGTATTGGTGCTGGATGTGCAGATTCTCCGTAATTGCTTTGCTGCGCTTCGTTTGATAGCTGATCTTCGCACTGAGCTGTATGAGTTGGAGCTTCAGCTGGTACATCGATTGTTCATCCAGCGAGAGCACCAGCACAAGATCTTCAAGCGGTTTCAACGTGTCGAAGTTTTTATTCCCATGGAATCGAACCATCTCCACAGCATCGTGGTAGTTGTCCAGCTTGTGGGTGTTATTTTGCAGCAAAATTTTCAGCGCATCCTGCTGATTAAATCGACAGAAGGATATACACGTCGGTGTACGAAGCGTCAGGTGGTCAAATCGTCGAGAGGGATAGCCAAGGAAAAACCATCCGCTGCGGGTACGTGAAGCTGCAACACCGTACAGGGCGTACGAGGCTACGTTTAGATCGGTTTTCACTTCTTGCACCGCAATCTGCATACCGGTCCGCGAGCGCGAACCATTAACGTAAATGTGGAAAATCTTCCCCGGCATTGTGGTTACGATGTAGCTACGTTCACACACCTGTTGCAATCCGGTGACCATGAAATTTTCCATATTGAGCGTTACACTCCCAAGCAACGTCCCATCGAAAGCTGCCTCTAGCGCTAACAAATAAGTTCCTTTTACCACGAGTATCAACAGCAGTTCCTCACCGTTGGCTTTCCGCTCCACTTCACACTCGAGCGCTGAGATGGAAATGTCCTCTTCAAGATAGGTGGCTACATACTCTGCACAATAGGCGATCTGACGTGAGTTAGTGTCCTCCCCGAACCGGTACACACCTAGTCGGCCACTTTCAAGTCCGACCAGGAGAAAGTGGCGCTGCCCTTGAACGGCCACGTACCGTATGATGCGCGCTGCCTCTTCCTCTTGATGCACGTGGTCAATCTTTGGACAGTTCGGTTCTAGATGGCAGAGGGCAATTTTTCCCGACTTTGTACCGAACGCAAACCGAACCGTGTGTTGATAAATGACGCTTTCCCACGAAAAGCAAGTGATCGTCATTTCGTCCACCATGATCTGAAGCTCTTCGAAGGTATCGATCTGATGCTGATCGTAAATGTGCGATTGCCATGTGTCGGATATGTCCAGGTACGTGTTCCAGCCCGTTTGCCACCTTTCTTCCAGCCGGTAAATCGTCAGCTGGCCCATGTTAGTCAGATTCGCTATGAGATGATCATGCGCATTGTTCTTGAAAATGCCGACCGGTGATATCCACGATTGTACGTTGCAGATGTACACCTTGGCAATGTTGGGGAAGAACGTTTGATCCAGCATAATTTTCTTACGCTGTTCTACGTTGCTTGCATTGTAAAGCGTATCTTCGCGTGCTACAAGAGCACCGGTGGGCCGTGCATTGGAACATTTGATTCGTGAGAGTTCGTAGCAAATGGCACCATCCTCGACCACGTGTCTGTACCTTAGCCGCAGCACGAGCGTGTGTTCCTTGGCACATACTACCACTACTTCCCCGACACAGCTGATAGCAAACGGTTGTATTATTTCCTCCGGCTGTTGAAATATGGTCAGTTCCTGCATCTCCATCCTAGTTCCTGTTTAGAAGATGTTCCAATCGTCCTGAAATATTTCAACGGGAATTATTTCAAACTGATCAACATCATCAGCGAGTGATGGGGGTTTGGACGGAAAAAATGCTCCCACCTAATTCGATTTTCGATTGCTTACGTGTTTTATAATCGAATAATTTAGAGCAGCAATCACAACTTTCCTAAACTACAAACTCATGAATTTCTCATGAAACCTTATTTCATCACGCACTGTCAACGACTAGCGGCATTTTTGACAGCAAGCAACACAAACAAAACAAGGACCCAGGGGAACGCACTTGTGTTGCAGCTTGTGAAGCACAAATAATAGCATCGCTACTATTTTGCTTTCCGATAAAAGCATTTAATAAGTTGATCAGTGTTCTCGTGTAGTGTTGGTGCTAAACGGATCAATCCATTTCAAACAATGAGCGGTAAAAAGGGACTCGATTTGCTGCGCAGCATCGCCACTATGATGACCAAAACCAATGGGTACGATAGATGTTTACAGCAGGTACGTTCGGCTCTATTTACCTTTTAATGTATCAATACGACAAATACCAAGCCGGTAATCGTGTGAGTTGTTCCTGATACATTGGGATTCACAAAAATGCAGAAGAAAGTACTATTTTATCGTTTCCGAAGCACTGTTATATAAACCAGCACGTTTGTTGTGTTTCGGAACGGTTGTAAACAAACATGGCGGCCCTGGTTTGACAGCATGACCCAAGGAGTAATTTGTTTGAATTTTAACGAAAAGAGAATTTGAATTGCGACGAACAAAATTGGATTTTATTTTTCAATGTTTTGTACGAAAACATTCGTTTAGAAATTTTTATAAGCTTTTCTCTACCAAAAAGCCCTTACGTGTCTATGCAATAGTTGAGGACTCACAATTCACGTCATGCTGTACTAATTGTGGATCAATCATTATCTTCCACCCTCAGCTCGTAATGGTCAGTGGAGGCGACGGCCGATGCACGGCCGAGTTTAAGGTACAGGAGGAACACCTTAACCGGGCGGGTGGTTTGCACGGAGGATATACTGCCACGATCGTCGACGTGGTCACTACGTACGCGCTAATGACGAAGGAAAATGCTACACCTGGCGTATCTGTAGACATACATGTGAGCTATCTGAAAGGTGCCCGCGAGGGCGATGAAGTCATCATCGATGCAAACACAGTTCGTGCTGGTAGAAATTTAGCATTCCTCGAATGCGAATTACGCCACAAGAAGGATAATTCAATCATTGCCAAAGCATCGCATACCAAATACATAGGAAGTAGTTAAACGTAGGTGGCATACCCAAAAATGCAAAAGAATAAAAGAATGCAGAACGCGCCTGGCGTGTGGTAGAAAAACGAAATGGGTTATGGGTGATATGGTTTAGGTTCTTTTTTGTTACGTTCCGTCGGAACACTGCACTGCATTCATTCAGTTCAAGGGCAACGGTGCTTTCTGTACTGCTGTAGTAGAATACAATAAAACGCAAACAAACTGTACAACTTTCTTCAGCACCCTTGGTTGTTTCGTTCGGAAAAGAAGAAATAGCTAGTAAAGATCGATTTATTTTCCTTTTCAAATTTTCTCCAGTAAGTGGTTGTTACTATAATTGGTTTGATTTTCGTTCCACACGTTTCTCGCGTGCCTCAATAATGCCTATCAAGGAAGAGAGGGGAACAGGTTTTTGGTTGGTTTCTTCTTCGCTTCGAATTAAAATTTAGTCTAATGTTTGCCTCCTGATCCGGCTACTTTCCCAGTTCTGTTCTCCCAATACAATCGAGCCCCATTTTATTGATTCGTTGGCACGCTGGAAGCCACTGTCCGTTAGATGTAGCTGGTTCGATCGTGCTGGTCCGATCTGGGTTTACTAGAATATCCTTTGATCTAGTCAAGGTGAAATTGAACGTTTTTAAAAAAGTATGTACAGTAAGTAATAATAGTTGTTAGTAGTAGAAGTAGTAGTAGTCGTCGTAGTCGTCAACCGGTAAGGAAACATCTCAATCCGAGATGATTACGATATGCTGCCGCACTGGTAGCAGAGTCCATTCGTAACGAACTCCCGTTTGGCACCGCTTTAGATGAGCTTTCGCATGTGGACAGAGGATTCCTTTGAATCGCGTCTCGATATATTGGCCATGTCCTGATTGGGGTTTTTTTTTCTCTGCTTTTGTCACTCCAAAACAAACTGATCTATGACCTGGGATTAGTATGTGTGGTACGCTGATGGACAGCCGCTCTGGTACGGTGTATGCTC
Source organism: Anopheles culicifacies (assembly GCA_000473375.1). Lineage (NCBI taxonomy): Eukaryota > Metazoa > Arthropoda > Insecta > Diptera > Culicidae > Anopheles > Anopheles culicifacies. The sequence continues at coordinate 14,537 of AXCM01002371.1, read as the reverse complement.
ACCAACGAAGAAATATCTTACCGCTAAAACTTGCTATAAATGGCTGTAATCGCGCTAAAACTAGTTTGCAAACTTCGATAAATTGTAGAGACTATGTGTTTACTTTTCCTTTACTATGCTCTTCATACGGAGGCGTTGTATTTTTTTCCTGTTACTGTTAAAACGTTGCAAATGTGTGTAGTTTGATCAGTTCCGTAACTGGATAGAATAACCAAGGCGTATGGCGTAATTGAATATACCAAAGGAAAACACATTGAGGATCACACTAAAGTAAGGTTTAGTGGTCTAATGTATCTTGCCTGACACAACCTACAGTCCCTAGACAACCTACAGGGCTGCCTGAGTGGAGGACACTAACGCTTAATGCAGCTTAGGAAACGGAAAACGTCTATCAACGTTAATGTAAAAGTACAACTCAACGGAAAGTGTACAGTGGCACATAACTGAGTCACATGATTAGAGATATAGTTATGGTAACTAGCTGGCTGGTCTCACTCTTTCTCACACACTCTCTCTCTCCCTATTCCTTTTCCAAATTTCAGTAATATTTGATATCGCTGTCACTTTGTGAGCATGATCAGTATTGATCACACTAGAAGATCACCTCGCGCGACCATCAGTTCAGTCCAGTCTGCTAGCATTCGTTTCCAAGATGTGGTGATTTGATCAACTGGCAACACGATCTGCGGCTTTTGCGGCCTAGATTGACACGGTTCGTCGGGAAGATTTTTTAACATCACTCCGGATTGAAACGTCGGAATCCAATCCTCTCTTGTCAGCGTTATCCCACTTACGGAGCATCTTTAATGATAGTGGTCATGGTTCCGGTATCATCCGATACGACACATGCCGGACAGCATTTACCCTGCTCTTTCACCAGCACCAGATTATTCTCGCAGATTAGCTCCGCGCACTTCTCCGTCTCGCAGCTGATCTGATGGTGCTCACACTCACACTTGGTACAATCGTCTCGCATCCAGATCTCGTTGTTTAACCGCTTAATTCCCTTGCTGTCCACGCAGTGGCCGTGTGGTTTGCCTTTGGCCGGATTCGCACTACCGCCACTTCCAGCCACGTTACCACCGGCGGCAGTTACTGCTAGGACCGCTGCCGAACACTGCTGTTCCAGGCGACGTATCTTCCGTCGCATCTGCTTCATCGATTTCTGGAAGCTTTCGATCAGTGCCTCTAGTCCTTCGATCCGCTCTTCGTTCATGTCATCATCAGCGAACGATGAATCTTCGTCCAGCTGCTCGAGATGGTTATCATTCAGCGCATAATGTCCCTCATCTTCGGGTAGTGGTCGCTCCAGGTCATCTTTCGTCTTCGTAACATCAAGCTTATCCTTGACTAGTAGGGCACGTTTTGCACGATTCGCTGATCTTCGCTGACGTACCAAAGGTTCGTACCGTTTGTGGTGGCGCGAACAGTCGGTACAGTCGACCCAGTGCTCCAGATTAACCTGCGGGATCTCATCGCAACGCTTGTAGCCACCCTGCTTTGCCGGTAACACAAACACGTTGTCCGTGATGGTGGTGATGTTATCGCCATTGTCACAAACGATGCGTCCCAGTGAGGCATGCTTAATCTGAGCCAACTGTTCCGGCTTGAAGACGTCGTTCTCGTACCAGAATCGATCGCCATCGCGCAGTGCACGGAACTGACGTACCAGCACGCAGGTAAACAGTGGACCCATCTTAGCACCGGGCAGCTGATCCTCCAGAATACCACCCACCCATAGATCGATGTTACTCGGATGACCGTACAATTCTTTCAACTTTGCCCGAACCGCAGGATCAGATATTTCATTCTTCAGGTCTTCGAAATCTGTCGCCACTTTCATACCGCAAAGCTTCCGATAGTCATTATACCCAGGTAGGGCGTGATCACGCGATCTTTGGATGTTGATCGCCGCCAGATCCAAAGCTACAGCGTGTGCCACCTCAAACAAGCGCTCCGTTAAATCGGTGTTGAGGTTTTGGTCAGATTTTTTCAACTTTGCCGGCACACTGTACAGTCCTCTGAGCAGCGGGTCCACTCCTCCTTCGTACATCAAACGCCAGGGTGCAAAGAAGGCTTTGTGCAGCTGGAGATGTCCCTGCGGAATCGGTTGATACGAGTCGTTCAACCGGTGGAGTATCGGATTGATGAGACTGTGTCCGAATCGGAAGGCAGCCGTTGCAAACTCGTTCAAAATGGTCGGATTCACGTTCGAGTCATACCCTCGGTACTCGCCCAGCTGATCCATTCCACGCTCTCCGATCACCAACGGCAACCAGTGTTCGTAAGTGATGTGCTGCATGATAGCTCCAACAATCTTGCGACTTTCGTAGTACAGCTTGTCCCCATCCCAGTGTGGGTTGATGCGGTGCAGCTGTTCCGCCAACCGGTTGTGCTCTCGCATCCACACAATATGCATCGTCGTTAGTCCGAGTTGTTCGTTCACACGAATGTCACCCGCCGTGAAGCAATTGATCTGACTCTCGTCCAGATCGCGCCGACAGTCCATACCGTCAGTCGGTGCGGAGAACGGCAGCAATGGTTTCTGGTCCGGGAAATGTGGACCATCCCGCAGGAGACCCTGCTCGGTAGTTAGATTACGGAGTTCCTGAGCGAACGCCTCGGTGTACCCGTACACCTGCGATGCATCGATAAAGGACGTCAGCTGATTGATCTGTTCCCGTGGTTGAACACTGCCGAAGAAGATGGACGTCATACCCGAACCGCAAACGGCGCTCGATCGTACAAAGTCGATACACCGCCGATTCCGGATGCGCGGATCGCCCGGTGGAATGTCGATGGGATAGCACGGGGCAGCATACTCGCAAGTCTTCTTGCAATCAACACCATCCCAGCTTTCCGATGTTACCGACGGTATGGCGTGATCCAGGTCGTGATCAAGAAATTGTCCCCACTGCATCACCATGTGCGTGATGCGATCGTCCGGTGTGATGGTGCTAGTGGAGATGAGACTGGTCGAGACAAGCCGGGCACTGGGTTTTTGGAATCCATTATAAACGGCCGAACGATTCCATCCGACTGGGCTGTTAAAGCCATTCTCGTACACCGGTGGAAGCAGACGCTGGAAACCGGTCAACGAAGAGCCCCAAGCAGGATGCTTATAGTTGTTGCAGGTTCCATCCAACGAGCGGTACTTCGAGTGGAAGCACAGATCCGAACAGTTCGGTGTGACGCGGTGCGCCATACACCCGGACAGTTGTTCCAGCAGATCGAGATACTCGGGCGAAAGGAGATCCTGGTACCAGAAGTCGGTGGTGTTGGTGGTAAGGTTGGCTCCACTCTCGACGTGCTTCCGGATGATTACCAGCGCACGCTCGTACACTTCGGCGGCACGGGCAATCTCACGGGCCGGACCGGTCGGGAAGCGCACGATGCGGAACAGGTCATCATGGTAGCGTGTTGTGTTTCGGCCCGTCGCAAACATGCGCCCGATGGTTTGATTAATGGCCATATCCACCTCCCGGGATGCCTCGGCAATTGCAATCCGTACGTACTGGTCGCCCGGCAGTGCTTCCGCCTTCTTCCTGCAAATAGACCAACCGAAAGCGAAGCGTGTTTAGCATGCAGCACTACATCTGTTAGTCGCGCGGACACTTACTTCACCGTCAGCATACCGCTGGCCGTCGCACGGCCGTACTTGTTCACCAGCGAACACTCGTACCGGCCTTCGTCTGTAAGCGTGATGTTAGCGATGAACAAACTGCCGGCGGATGATATACGGTACTTGTCTTTCGGGGTTACGGTACGACCTTCCTTTTGCCATTTGATCTGTTCCAAGATAAAGGCGAAGAAGAAACAAGTTAGAATGAGAACATCGTTTCCGTAGTCGTATCATTGTTGTAGTTGGCAAAGAACGGTTTTTGCAGAGCGATAGGAACAACTTGTTTTGCAGCCAGCGGACAACGGACTTTGTCCTTTATTAACGGTTTTTATTGGTCACCGATATGGGCGAACATCGATGTGCCACAAATCAACCATGCCCGATTGGGTTATCTTGCAGATGGAAAGACACTGGGCTAGGCCAAGAAATCATAAAATTCAGCTCAGACTTTCAACTGCCGGCGGACATCGGAAGTAAACATTTGCATACCAAACGGAAGACAATTCTCCTTTCAGATAAGCTCAACGTTCAAGAGTAACTTTTACGTCTTTTGCGCGATACAATGCGTCTGCATTAACGATTTGAAGGAGAGATACTTCTGAGACTATCAAGAATTTTCTGAGTTCAGCGTGCTTAACCTTACAGCAAACCTTGCCAATCGTTCCAACCTTCATCTTCTCCAACGCCAACGCCGGTGGTCATCACTGAGCAATAAATACTTCTTGCCGGAAGCTGCTCCGGATACCGTGCTAAATGCGCTTCCCTGAAGTACAACACATCAACGGGAGCGATGCGTGAGGACTGGCGGGTCCCTTACCGGAAGCCCATCAGACAGGAATTATGCTTAAATGGATCCATAAATCTTGCCATTTATAGCAGCGGGATATCGGTTGCCTACCTCCCTGCTGCTTCGTTCGGTGGATACTGTTTCCTCTTATCGGCTGAAAAGTAAAGCAACTTCATCTTAAATTTGCATAATCTTCCCACACTGCCAGAGCTACCGGTTCCGGCCAGCACGCAGCGTGGTCAAACGTGGGGGTTTTATCGTAGTCGTAAGAACGTCTCCCCATCGATCTCCTCTGAAAAGGGCCACCCCGAAAGCAGATCCGTAACAGGACATAATGTCCGATATGGATTTCAAATTTCTCCACGCGTCCAAGAACGCAAAGAACGATCGGAAACGAACAGATTAGCACGTACTGCCCGTTTGCTGCCCGGCTAAAGGCCAGCTTCAAGCGGATCTGGCCAACGACAACGACGTAGGACGGGCATCTTGATGGTTGGGATTTGTTGTCGTTTAGCCGGTACCGAGAATGAAGGATGTTGCTTGCACATCGCTGTAAAATGAGCTGTTTACAGCAACGTGTAAGTGTGAGTGTGAGGTAAGGGATTTACCGGAATCCATCGTCGGACCATTAGGTTTCTTATTTATGCTTCACGACAGCTTCGGTACATTGGGCTTAGTAACGACGACACGTATGAAGGGGGGGTCGGGCTTTCGTGCTTCCAACTTCCCAAGCATCAGCACCCGGAAGCGTGACGATGTTAATGAAAGGTTCTATCTACAAGTGTTTAGACCAACGACCCATCGCATCGTTTGTCCATTTTGTTCTCCCGTTCACGGCGAAGACGAAGAATGCGAAGGATTAATTTCAAGGGTGCCGTATTGGGATACAATGTTCCAAGAATGGAGTACAAAGTTTGGAATTCATTTCAAACGAGTTCAATCCCCTAAAGATTAACTCTTGGAAATACCAAATAGTTTTGTACTAAGTTCAAGTATCAAGCAAACCCTGGAGGCGCCTCTGGAGAATTGTAATCCAACTCTACCAATTTTATCTTTTCTAGTTTTAAATTTTGTAACAAATTTTACAGAACAGCACAACATCAGCATACATGGGGAGACCATTCCAATGGAGGAACCGCCAACACTTCAACTTCAAAGTGAGATGAAGCTTCGGAAAGCATCAGCCAAGTGTAGCCGGGGAATAAGTATAGCGTGAAAATGTCTAATTAGTTCGGTAGCTAAAATCGCCCACCATGCTGCGTGTTCCATGCTGCAACCAAGCGCACACGTTGCATTCCTGGTAATTTCCTATTGAGTGGATAGAGTGCATCTCGCATTAGTGTGCGGTGCACTGGAGCGAACTGAAGCAAAATCCAATGCATTACACATACCGCCTGTGCAACGGATTGCACACTCAATCCACGAGAAGCGGATAGCCTAAAGGATGCCTGAGTAATGGGAGAGGAAGAGGCACAACGCCTTTTTTTTCCTCTTCCATCTGCCTTCCTTTTTAACGAACCCACTAGGCCTCGCTGGGGCTGTAGTGAAAGTTCAAAGAATTCTACCATAAAAGGGCCACCACTCTTCGTCCACACTGCTTCCTTCACTTACCTGAAGTATATCGTCGTTCTCCGCTTTGCAGGGCATCTCCACAGTAGTGCCCTCGATGGCGTCCAGGTCGTACGGTTCGAACAGGAATCGCGGTGGACCCACGTTGATCACGACCACTTCCGCTTCCACCTCGGCAATTCCCAGCTCATTCTCGGCCACACAGACGTACGTGCCTGTTCGGAAAGCGGGATAAAAACGGGAACGAAAGAGCGAACCATGTCAAAGTCAATCGTAAGCTACGTCATGTTTTCTAGTAAAAGGCCCAAGCGTCCCGGGTAGGGTGTTTAGATCAATTAAAGATTGCACCGTTTCGTCCGATAAGCTCAGAAAGGGTCCGACCACAAAGCAACAGATTACATTCCCAAACTCTCTACGAAGGACACATTCAGAGCGCCCTTGGTGCTTACCTGAGTCAGATACCTCCACATGGTCGATGGTCAGTTCGATCGCATCATCAGTGAAATAGACCTGGCTCGTTTCGTTCACCGGCAGGCCGTCCTTTTTCCACCAGATGTGGGGCAGCGGGTTCCCGTCGGCTTCACATTCCAGCGTCAGGGTTGAGCCGATTTTCACGTTCTGATTTTCCGGACCGAGCACTATTCTTGGTGGAGCTGCGGATATGGAGGGCAGAAAGATTCGAACAGATTAGAAAACGGAAGGGCAAAGGAATGAAAAATTTCAACAGAAAACTTGTGGCACCGATGAGATTGGCCAGATGGTGTACAGTACACCGGGCTGCTTGCAATGTGGTCAAGATAACACACTACACACACACAGACACACACAAAACAGTGGCCAACAGATGGATTGTTGCTGCCGTACGAAGATGAACTGACGTGCAAGCGTACGTGAAACATTTTCCGACAGCAACCGGAAGTAGCACTTGGGGTCGGATTGGTTTGTCGAAGCGAAACCGAAGAAAACGTTCCGAAATTTATTTTGTTGTTCAATTCCGGCCATTGTGGCGATGTGTTGCGGTAACTGTGGTGGTGTGGTTAGCAAGGGAATGCTTTCTTCTCTGCTATCCGCTTGGCCACCTTGGTTGGCTAGTTGTGCCAACTTTCGGATTCGGCTTCGTGGAACAGGTTAATGGATCCAAAAAAGAACCTGTCCATGCATTGCTTGCAGGGATAAGTGCCAGTGCTTGGGAAGCGTATTTCAAATTCACCTAGAGGGGATACTCTATGCGAAAATGAAGCTCTATTACAAAGAAAAAACGATCTCCTCCAGAGTCACAGTAAGATCGCTTTGAAGTGATATCAAATGAGTCATTCCAAGAAATGTATCTCTCGGATTTCGCCCCACTAGTTAAAGCCTCGAGTTAATGGGGAAGGATAGCTCTATGGTAGGAAATTTCATATCTTTATCCAACGAGCAGAGATAAAGTTCAACGCCAGCCAGATTCCATTCCAAACATGGACACCAAACAAACGTTCTGGATTGCTTTCGATTCCCTCCCGCTTTCCCATTTCGAGATTGGATTATGATGGCGGACCGGGACACAAAGATGGCCACACCAAAGTGCCATGTCCTGGGTTATTATTTATTGTGCAGAGATAGTTTTTCTTCTCTGGCCATTTTTTGTGAGTGTGTGTGTCCGCTTTTTGAAAATTTAATATGTGCCTGAGCACGATCATTGGCGGCTGGAGGCATTTGCGCACGGGTTTAAAACATTGGAGCTTCCACATCCACATTCCACTCGCTCACAACCAAGCAGCAACAGTGTAGTGTCCGGCGTTTCTTTTTTTTCTTTGTGATCCTTTGTGTAAGCTTGGTTACGTTCAGACTTTCTGGGACTTCTCCGCCGGTGTTTCTGAAAGCTGCCAGTTCTGGAAGAAGCCAGTGACATGGCGCACACATGGTGCCGGTTGGAAAAATTCCGCTTTCAGCTCAATTTTCATTCTGCCAAATTTGGACGGTATTCCGTGGATTGAAAAGCACGAAGGTAATCCAAGGCAGCTGCATGCTTTGGTATATACGCCAAGCACCTACACATATACGGTGCACCGTGTAGCCGTAGTCGAAAGTCTGGTTTATTGCCGTCATATCAAGGATACGTGGAATGTACCGTTTGGGGGTTAGTGGGGGGGGCTTCGATTTCGAATTTATGAGAAATAGAAATGGGGTTTATCTGGTGTCTCGAGCACCGGTGCGCACACCATAAAGCGGAAATGTGTTGCAAGGTTTCTAGCGCACTAGGAATGCACTTGCTTCTCGATGGTGCACTGGTGCCGGTGGAGTATTAGCTTTGGGGCGTGTTCGGATTGGTTGAGTGAAAAATATCGGCACCCTTCCCTGTCTTGGGGTGGAACTACGATGTGGTGCCGGACAGCATTTACAGATTTATTGGTAAGCATTTTTCCCGCACCATCCGGCAATGCCATTTGCCATCCGTCGATAAATGGAACCGGGAAGAGAGCAACAGAAATGTGCCATGCTCCTAAGCAAACAAAAACCGTACGTGGGACGGGGGATGCTTTTAAGGGACTGGTGTTTTCTTGCCGGCCCTCGGAGCCCTGACAGCTGACATGACATCTTTGTTTGTTTCACCGCTTCGGTTTGTCTTTTGTAATGGAAAATTGCACGCGAAATAGGAAAAACATGTCAGCAAAGCGTCGACTTTTATGCCACTGATTGAACGCAAAGCCGGTATAGATTGGAAAGTTTGCAATAACGCAACCACGTGTTGGCGGTGGTGTTGTAGAAGTTTTGTACCAAATGGGAGACCCGCGCGTGTGTGTGTAATAAATCTAATTTTTGAATCTCTTTTTCACGCACGATGTACTTCATTTGGAAGAACATTTTAGGGGCAACAGGTATCATTAGAAGCGCCAAAAATGCAAATCAAAGTGGATTTTTTTCTTCTGTTGCTCTCGATGTGGGGAGTGTAATCAGCAGCTCACCCACATGCCGAGATCCGAAGACTCGTGTCCGACGTTGGGTCGTGTGATATGGAGCTACTAAACTTTTTACACGGATGAATAAATATGCAAAGTAGCTTTCATCCTCCTGCTTTCCTTGTGACGGCTGCGTGCGTTATAATATGGGAGCCAAAAACGTGTGTTCCAACAACGGTTTGAACATGGTTGTTTTTTTGTGGCAGCACAAGCAAGATCATCAAGAGGTAAACGCCGATGTCCCAAAAATGTTGCCCTCAATCAAAATAGGACCTCCTCCCGGCAAACATGAAGATCTTTATTGCCGAAAATTCACATGCGAAACATTCTTCTGTCCCTAGCTGAGTGACTCTCCCTGAAACGGTTTTACTCGCATGCTTTAAATTATGTTTCACAAAATGGTGGCCACCAGCAACCGGTCAACCGAAAAAATGATCGCTTTAAAGCAATTGCAGCTGACCCTTTAACGATAGCGAAGTAATTGCGAAGACACCGGTACCGGTGGGGTTTCTTGCGCTAAACTCCATTGCTCCAACGCTTGTCATTTGCTCTTTGACAGGCGATTTTTCAATCGGTTCACCGTCCCCGCAACGGACGGTGGACAAGAACGAATCGAAATGAAATTAAATGACACGACAAGGTGGAAGATAATTTGATTGGATCCATTTTATCCATCTCGTCCATGGCACGGTTGTTCGGTGGTTTATCGGAAGATGAAATGAATATTGTATGGTAGCAGTTTTGTCTGTGTCGATTTCCCTTCTTTTTTTTGTTAACACTTCCTCCCCGTTTGGCATTGGATCGATCTTTCGATTTTCGAGTTGCATGTCGGTTTTTTTTTTGCTCTTGTCGTCTTTTATTGAATTAGACGATTGGTTTGTATGGTACGCGTTGAGAAAAGAACGATCGACTGCTGGACGTACGATCTCTGTTGTCTGCCAGTCGGTGTTTTTCCGATTATAGCATACACACACAACGCCACACAAAACAATCTCCTTTGCCAGCAGCGTAGGATGAAGCCGTTTGTACCATGGAAGCCCATCGTTGTGCTATGTAAAGGGCTTTTAGAAGATTATGAATTCTTTCCAAGACAGCTTTCATAAATGAAGTGCCTACGTACGTTTCAAAAATACTTCAAAGTTAACTTTTTATGAAAATTGCATACTTTTAGGCAATTTCATGAGAAATACAAAACGCCCAAAGCTATGCAATTTGCACTACAAACCAATTTTTTAAAGCAATTAATTCAAATACAGGCATTTGCAATCTGTATTTCATGTCGACTTCCGGCAAACGTTAGTAAAAGCGTGTCGAATCTATGGTTCTTCAATTTCAATAATCTCCTTTATAAGTTGCCCTTTTCTTAGGCTATCCATTTTCTTCCTACGAATCCCTTATTCAATTACCTGCATTCAGTTTCCGGGCAAATATGCTTATCTCGCTCATCTCACCGATGCCTAATGCCTTTTTACGAAGCCAATCTTTTTTTCTTCTTTCAATCCATCTCGGTGCGGGTGCGTCAATCATGGTCAGGGTAAGGATGTTTGACACAAGACGAAACACACCTCCCCCGTGCCGGTGGGACGGTGGGGGAAAGCGAAATCGGAAATAAAATTACATTCCATTCATTACAAATCACAATCAAACGGTAATTTCGGCGGACGTGTCTGCCTCCATTGGTGCCATTTTGGTGGAGAAAAGCGAGCCGGAACTTGGCACAGCAGTGGCACCAATTTGTGCCCCGTTCGTGTTCGATCGATCGTTCGTTCGTCGGAATGCGGGTATGGCGAATGAATGCAAACCTTTCGGGTTTCGGGGTATCGATGTTTTACGCGCTTTTCAATTCACATCCGCAGAAGGGGAGTTGTTCGTCTCTGTTCCGGCAATCAAACACCTTACTCCTGCTGCTGCATGTGTTACGGTCTTATTTGGGAGTGACTGAATCGGGTTGGGAAACTACTGAATGTGCGGGAAACGTCTGCATCACTTCCGAGATAAATTCCATCCCTACTGATGAGTGTAAGTGTGTCTGTATTGGTAGTTCTGGTTTTTCGAATGTTTCGATGGGGGAGAGAACGATTCTGAAGCGTTATTTGAAATTCAAATTGCATCTTTCATCGCCATATCACTCAGAAACACCTCACCGAACATAAGCAGTGCAATATCGTCGTCTTCGGTGACATAACTTTGTCAGACCGGTGTTACTGGGGCATGAAGTTTGTCAATCTGATTATGGAGTATCGAAAACCAATAGAAAAGGGGTACCCGAACGTCAGGAGTCACTTGATTATGAACGCTCCGTTGGAGTAACCATGCCGAATGGGAACTGGTTGTTGCTTTCCCATCAGACACATCATCACAATCGGTTTGGATTCCGATTTCGTTCCTCAAGATGAGTTTCCGGATGAACGTCAAGTTGAAAACGTCATTACGCAGGAACACTGGAAACGCACAATAGCAAATGGAGAACTGCCGTCCGTCCGTCCGGATCGAGTCCTTCGTGTTGAAACGATGGATGCAAGCTCTTTCTTCCTACTAATTGGCAGCAGTTGATGGTGAATCGATTGGTTGAGAGTCATCGCATCCACGAATATGAGCTAAAGAAAAGCCCTTAAAGAAAAGCTTTAGCCGGTTTACATTTTCCATCCACAGATCACAAACGGATGGCGGAGAGCTGAACGAGAACGAGTGACAAAACATCTTGTTATTTTTTCCAACAGACTGGATCAGCATCAATATTGACGAACAGGCTGGTCTATTTTTGGATCGGGTACGTTACCGTTGTGTCTCTTTTTTGTGCTAATTCCACCTTGAAAAGACAAACCAGAAACGGTGGGAGGCAAAAAACGGAACAAAACACAAATGCGATCCTCTAACGACCCCACGGTGGTTGTGTTTGAGTAGTGCAATTTCAACGATGAACATGCAGGAGATGTTTTTAGGCATTCGAAGGCATTGGTTTCTAGTTTGTTGGCCTGTTCTACACGCCTGGTTGGTCGTGATGTACGTCATACGGACCGAACACTGGTACGTAATTCCATCAGTATCGTTCCACCAACGGGCATTCTCTAATCATGACGGTGAAGATACTACCACCGTTCTCGTCCCGATTGAACCTTCCATCCGGCTGGTGACAATCTGTTTATCCACCGAATCGTTGATTAAACTCTCGATAATGGATGCGTCAAATTCTGCCCCGAACCGAATCGAAAGCTACCGTCCGAGAGTGTCGTTGGAATGTAGCCATGCCATCCGGTGGTGCTTATCCGGGACCGTGTTTTTTTGTCTTAGATCTCCATTTTTATCATGAACGAGATGAGACGAACTGCTTCGGGAGGGGGGGATGCATTATAGTTGTGAAGAAGTAGGTCCTTTCTCCACAAAAAATACGGTCCCCAATGATGATGTCTATCTTCTGTCAACTAGTTCGGTGCTTTCCTTCAATCAACCGAGCCTTCACTGCTGCTCGAAACGAAAAGCTACCGGAAAACGTGATGTTTATTATCTGTTTTTTTGTACATCCAGCAAAATATTGCTCTTCGGGTGGTTTTGTTTTTCATGTTTGTTATTTTTTTGTACATACAATCAACTGTTTGTTATGCCTGTTTTTTTTTTGTTTTTTATGTATTATTCGTTGAGAGGATATTTTGTTTTTGCTTGAATCCTCTCATCATCAACCACAACAAATAACATCATTGACAGGGCAGCATGTTTTCGATTTTTTTCCTTTTTTTTCCTTTGTTTTTAATTCGATAACATGCTTCATAATGTTGATATACAACAGGATGAACAGCAGGAGGATAACTGAACACAGAAAGGAAATTACTATGGGCTATTGCATTTGTTTAAGCAATTTTGCCAAATTGCATAGTTTTAGGCGTACATAGCATTCAGATTTCAAAATTAATCGTTAAGCAAACGCCCAAAGTTCTGCAATGTGTTTTGATTATGCTTTTCAAACAGAATGTGTTTATTTCTGTAAATGGTAACGGGTGCGTAGAGTATTACAATTTCTCTAAAATGTTGCCCTGTTTCTTGGTAACATTGAATAAATATGTACAACTGCTGCTTGTTTTTCGATAAACTTGCATCCTTTATCGACATGTGCAACGCATTTCGAAGAAATGATTCGCACGGACTTCACCCACGGAGTGTTTACTTTCCGCCGGGCAGAAGGCCGCCCAACAGTATCTAGCACGGTGGACGATTTTCCCCCGGGCACGAATGTTGCAACGACCGCTTGATGGATGCATTTAATTAAATATCGATTGGGTATTGCGTCGGTGCTCGGGACGTAAATTGTCTAACTGCATTTGCCAGCGTTTTCTGCGGTGTGGTGCGGTTTGCTGGACCTAAAGGCCGGTCCAGTTGCGTCATCGCACGGGAACGTCAAACCATGCAGGAGGGTACCGGTGATCGTGGCCAAACATCATCAACCGTGCAGCTGCAATTGCAATCATGGAGGGTCTTATTTCCGGATGTAGGTAACGGCCGTTTGCTGTATCGCACAGTACCGGTGGCAAACGCAATCGGTGGATCGGCTTGTTTTTCGAAATAACAACCTTTCGGCCACGACGATGGGTGCAGTGATAAATTACGACTGTACTCCACTGGTTGGAATAACGTACCGATCTGAGAAATATTTAATGAGTGAGGTACAGGCACGGCTCCAGTGTGGTTCGCAGCAAATTAAATGCTGCGACAAATTTGCTATCGAGTATAGAACGATACAGGAATATTCTGCATATTAAATACGACCGCAACAAAACTATTTACCGTCATGCAATTTAATTTCAACTTAGATTAGTCTTAAACTCTCTACTGCTCTTCAAGAGCAGTAACATGCTCACTGGAGCTATTTCTTCATCAATCCTCCTTTCACTCGTTATGGTAATTTATGACTTCATCACTGAGATACTTCCGTTCCGACAAGATCAAATGCAATCTCATTGAACGGATCGCTTGCATCGCATCATTGCATTCCTGTTCTGCCTAACCCCGTAACAGCAGCTGTTCAGCTTCATCATTCCGATAGCAATGCGTAACAAATTCGAACCCGTGAGCCGCATACATGACACATCATAAACATCTCAGTCAGCATCCATCAATCACTCTTTATCCGTTCGAGTATAAATTACGCTCGTCAGGATACATGTTTGAGCTCATGTTGCACACGGCGGCAGAAGTGGCAGTAACAGTCATGGCCCGGGATATGTGTTTCAGACGTTAAATTGAACGCATATTAATCATAGCCAAAATAAAAAAAGCCTCAAGCCATTCATGCAAATCAACTTCCACCCTCGTGTGTAATGTAATATACCACGTAAAGAGCGTAAAAAACGGACACACGCACCGAGTTAGTGTGCAAAATCGATTTGTCCACAAAACCAACAGAAATGGATTTAGTGACAGCTCATCAAATACTCGGTAAACCATGAATGGTCGACTCCACAAACCACTCTACAATGTCAGTGTAATACTCTCCTCAACGCACTGTAGGGCTTGTAGAAGCGATGAAGTTTGTTGTAAAGTAATAGATTTGATGTTTGCTTTACACGTGCGATAAGTAACGAGCATAACAGTACAATTCCGGCCCAGTTTAATTTGATTTGCACTAGTT
>AXCM01002370.1:0-32748 GCA_000473375.1 Anopheles culicifacies | reverse complement strand
AAAAAAAAACACACAATTTTGTTCTACCATTTTTTTTTTATTTTTATATTATAAGGAAGCAGTGAGCACTGGAAGCACCGCTGCTAGAAAGGCACAAGTCACCCAGCGATAATGGAATCCCGAGGCAGTAGTAACCAGGCAGCTATATGGCACAATTCTCCGCGTTTCTCTTTGAGAAGTGTTCGAGCAAAACGATTTTCAATAATTTTGTTTTGTTTCCTTTAGTAAACAGTAGTATAAGTTATACCGTCTGCGAAGCGTTTAAAACTTTATTATAAATAGTTCCATACGTTATGTTTGAGAAATCTAGTCTGATTAATGCTCCCCCCCTCCTGCACCCATAGTTTGTTTAATTATCCCAATACATTTTAAAAACACACACACTGCTGCCCGGATCATATGCAGCATGATTTTATTATATCACATAGCATCACAAAGACATACGTTTCAAACTAAGCTCAACTTATAATGGTGCTCGTTAATATTGATCACCATTTCCAACACAATACAGACAAGCTTCCTCATTACAATATTTGCACCAATCCGGCCGGTTTAATGTTCGGTTTCCGAAAATACTAATTATTGTACAACCCATGCTATCTTTCATTTTCTATCGTTCTTTAAAGCACAGATATGTTCGCTTCGCTTTCCCACAGCAATAATAGTGAATCGATAATGCTAATAATGTAACACAATTTACTTTATTTAAGCCTCAACGTGAATATCAACAGAACCTAACATTACAGATGAAAAACAAGTAAAGATTAGATGAGCATATTAATACTACCTTATCTTATCAATGAGTCATGGTAGTATGAATGTTGCTATTGACAAATGAAAAATATCCTATAACAAATAGATT
Source organism: Anopheles culicifacies (assembly GCA_000473375.1). NCBI lineage: Eukaryota > Metazoa > Arthropoda > Insecta > Diptera > Culicidae > Anopheles > Anopheles culicifacies. Next base: position 31,886 of record AXCM01002370.1, on the reverse strand, counting down.
TTTCCGCATCGAGTTCTAGCGCCCAGCAGTTAATCGTTTCGATTGCACTATTGCAAGCTGTCGATGTCCATTGCACATGGGAGAGGAAAACCTTGTTCGTGCTTGGAAATTACCTTGAGTAATCTAACCTACCACAAAAACAATATATGCTCCATTGCTCTTGTTTCTTCTTTTTGTATCCTCGTTTTTGTTTTTTTGTTTTTTGTTGCTAAACAAGCACTACGCAATTATCCCACCAGCTGTCAGCTACTCCGATTTCATGCTTTTCAAGTTGAACCGGGCATCCAGCTTCAGCGTCACCTGGTGGATTTTGTTCAGGTGTATGCGCATGTCGTAGCTGCGCGAGAAAGAGCGCAAGCAAACCGGACACTTCGTTTTCCCCGAGTGCAAATCCTTATGCAGTGTCAAGGACATCGGGTGCTTGAAGCCCTTCCAACAGATACTGCACCGGAAGCGAAGTTCTGTGTCTGGAAGTTTAGAGATACAAAGAGAAGAGGAGAAATAGTGGAATGGAGACAACGAGACAGAGTGAGAGAGAGAGAGCGAGAGGGAGCGGACAGAAAACAGCGCCAAACGGCAGGGGTTGCCGCAGGACGTCAAGCGACTGCTACATCGTTTGCAACAAATACGCACAAAACACTAAAACGTTGAAGCGAAACATAACATGTTAAAACATTCCATGAACAGTAAAGCGAATAATGTTATAGCACAACGTAAGCGGAAGGGACAATGAATGATGTTCAAAAATGACACAAGACACAACATATGCAGCAATTGCGCCTCGAACAGCAAACATCTGTTCAATGGGCGCTTAACATTACTCTCGCGTATGCTCAACGATTAAATGATGCGCGAATAATATGTATAGATCTTTAGCATTTTAAAAAAACACGTAACTCGTGGACGAGTTAACAATAAACACGTAGTCGCTAACAAGGTGCTTTATTAAAAAAAAAGAAACAATAATTATGCGCTTATCTCTCATGTTCTTCAATACCCCAAGTAATCTGTTCTCTGGTCTCCAATAAGCGTAACGGCTCATTGCTAAAGATTATCCAGCTGTTTGGGATAATAATTTTAATTAGAATGCACACGAATCAATGTATTAGGGTGTTTAATGCAATATTTCAAGTGAATCGGGTGTCTCAAGGCGTATCATATAAATTTAAGCACAGATGGTAGATATATCCAACTTTATGGCTTGGCTCTTGGAGGAAGTTAATTAACTTCTGTAGCTTCATTCTGGTTTCTCTGCAAGATCTGCAAGAGATTTGATACGTCGCTGCGAGCAGCATGTTCTCCGTTAACACACCATCTACCCAAAGAGGCATGTTTGATATTAGTTGTTGCCTGCGTTTCATTTCGGATTGGAAATATCATTAATAGACAACATGCAAGCAAATTGTGAAAAGTTCATCTTCAATAAGCATCATTTCTACCGATCTCGGTAATCAGGTCGGGTCACAGTCGGTTGGTAGAGAGCCATATTCTGGACCCTGCCAAACAAACGGCCCCGTACTGAAGATTTCGTCAATACCAGGGCTCCAGAACTTCGCAATCAGAGCTTCGAAAGTATTTTGTATCATATAACATATCTCAAACCAAACCCATCTTCCTTTACCCACCAAAACAGTGAACAGTAGCAACCACAACAGATGAAATTATTCGGGCTTTCTGGGTACATAATTTTCAGGTCACCGAAATTTACACGACTGTGTTATTGAATTTTCCCAACAATTGAAAGTAAACGAAAGTATACATACCTTGCAAAATGTTCGATTTCGTCTGCTCATCGGTTGATCCTTGGAAAATACGACCTAAAGCGGAAACAGATGGAGCAAAGTCAAACAAATGCTACTTCCATGGATTAAACGAAACCAAAGCTTGTAGCCACTTACTCATATCCATATCCGAACCTTCGATCTCAATATTGTCCTGTGCCATATCTTCGTCGTCGTCCTTTTCTTCTATGTTTTCCGATACGAGTTCGTAGCTTTCTGTAAAGGGGAAAGAATCATATTTAGCACACTGCACAAAGGTTCACATACACAGAGCAAGGATGGCTAATCTAAGAGGCTCTCGTTGGTGTGGGGTCCGAGGCCAATTGTACAGCAGCTACCTTGGAGGAACGTATTATTTGTGCCGTTACCAGTATTAATCGGCTCTCCGACGCTAATGAATTCCGGTATTTCCATTTTCAGCGTAGCACCCGACGTTTGTCCATTTTCTGTGTACTGTTCTGCTCAACAAAAAAAAAAGAAGCAAAACATTGTGCAAAATCAGTAAACCATATTGATACTGGAGTAATATTTGTAAATTTATCTAACCATGATCCTGGTCGTCTCGTGCTTCCTTCGTAGTAATCGTATAAGTATCCGTCTCGTATATTTCCGTTTCGCCCGATTGTCCCGTGCTGGTTGTTGTAACCGTTACCGTAGATCCAGATGGTACCGATGTGTTTGGCTGTGTTGTGATCTGTTGTGTCTTGATTTTTTTCTTTCTTGGCTGTACGACATTATCAACGACCTCCTGCAGCGTAGTAGCTTGCGTAGTTTGGTGCTGCGTTTGTGACTGCACCTGCGATGCTGCCTGTTGCTGGTTCTGCTGTGACTGTTGCGTTTGCTGTACTTGCTGCACCGCTACTTGCTGCACCTGCACTTGAACTTGTTGCTGTTGTTGCTGCTGAGCGGTTGTTTGTACCTGGATTTTGGCAATTGTAGGTTGCTGCTGTTGCTGCGCGATTGGTACGGACAGCGTGGCGGTTGAGGCGGTCAGGGCGGGCATTTCGGGTGGTGCTTGTTTGATCAGTGGTTTGGTGATGATCGGAGTAGTCTGTATCTGCGCTTGTACCAGCTTCGGTTGATGGACTATAGTAGAATTTGATGGCAAGGTAAGGTACAGCGAGTCGGCTGTGGTGAGCGTAGCGGATTTGTCCAGCACCGCTTGGCTCTGTATCAGCTGTTGCGCGATAGCGGACGTTGTGCTGCTTGCCGGCTGGCGTGAATCCGCCGTATTGTCCGTGAGACCCCGTATCGCTAGTATCTCGGCCGTATGCAAAAAGGAGGGAAGCTGTTCCTGCGGCACGCTCACTTCACCCTGGTACATAAACTCGACCAGCGACATAAGGTCCGTGTGGCGCACATTTTTAAAAATGATTACCGGGTGCTGGCAAGGGTTCTCCTTGAACACGTCCTTGAAGTACGGACTGCAGGCGGAGAGCAATATTTTATGAGCGCGTATCTTGCGCCCTTCGCAGCACAACGTCACATCTACCAAGTCTTCTTCATAGCGCAGCGAGTCAAATGCTCCGGCTATGTAGGAAGTGTAATTGTTCCACCGTAGCGAAAATTGCTGGGGATTCATGTTTGCAATGATTTGCCACCGTACGGGTAGCTCACTAACGATTCACGGGCACCAAACTGTATCGCACTTGCTCGATATTTCACCGTTGTTGTTGTGTGAAACGCCGTCGAATTGTTTTATTCCACCAGCAACATCTACAAAATGGTGAATGGAATCATGAATGAAGGGGGAAAAGAAATAGCAAGCGACAGAAAGAATTGTGTGAGAGAGGGAGATAAGACGCATAATCAAATAATAACTTCTGTATCATATCTTCGCTGTTTCCGATTAGTACCATGTTCAATTATGATACAAACAGAGTTGATCACTAGTGATAAATGTTATAAGTTAAACAAAAAGCCCAAATAATCGACTACGCTTTCAAAACTTTAAAAATTGTACGCGTCAGGAAGGCAGGCTGTGCGAACAGATTTCATTTGTTTGCAGCGATTTCCCTTCTACCATTGCAACATAACGTATTCAGTACCGATAACGAAACACTTTGCACTTACGGTTGATTGATTTACCAGCGTTAGCACAATTTTTACCGCGATTTTCTTTCGAGACGCTATTCTAACCTCCCCCACTGAAGCGTTTTTCTGAATGGTTCCTCTTTTTCTTCACACGAAGAAGAAAAACTAGCCCTTCAGGGCATTCAGCTTGGGCTGTCAAATAGCGTCACCTATTGTGACAGTTGCCCAAGGTTTCTACGGAATGCCAGTTTTTCAAAGTTTCAGTTAAATGAACGTTCCGTTATGTATTTGTACGTTGTAATTTTACTCAAAACGAGCTTTTTCTGCAAAATAAGTTTGTTTTCTTCATTCATAAAAAAATCCTTTGTTCTAACAGTTTTGTTTTTATGAAAAATTATTCAAATGAAAGGATAAAATGTAAATTGTAATGAATGATGTACGTGATGTCGGTGTCGTTAGGCACGTGATTTATGAAATATACCCACAAAAAAATCATTTCCTGGTCATATTAGCACAACGAATTGATTTACGAGCGGGCAAGAAAATTAAGAAGAATTTACACTTATCACAAAAGTTCAGTCTAAGCAGCCGGCTGCTACGATTCAATTTCTGAATGGGCCGTGATTTTTATTTGCAGTGCAGCCTTGATTGGTGGTTTAATGACTGTAATATCAAAAACAATCAAAAACAATGAGCAAATAGCAATTGAGGTCAGAAAGCATAATCAAAGCAACACCTAGTTATTCACGCTTTTCTTAATAGGAGATTTCACTGTAATCGTCTAAAAGATTAATGAATCACGAGGGTATGGTTATCAACCAAGATGAAAATAAAATAAAATTTCAATAACATACTGCACATACCCTTTGCTATGCGGTAAGACATATCGCCAAAAAAAACCGAAAGGCCGTAACTTTTACCGACGTATGGCGAAGTAAAGTTTTAAAATTTACTTTATTTTTTGTTTAGAAATCCTCATAGCCAGGCAGAGGGAATTGTTCACTGTACATTTCAACTTCCTTGCGCAAACTTTGCACCTTGGCGCTAAATGTGGCGTCCTCGTGAATGACACGCTTGAAGTCGACGAGTTTCGGTCCGGAGACAGTGGCAATTTCCTTCGACAAGCGTAGTCCACGATCGATAAAATCTACTACCTGCTGCATGTCTTTCTCAAGCAAGCCGCGTGTTGTAAGGGCAGGCGTACCCAGCCGAATTCCCGACGGATTTAGAGCAGATTTGTCACCAGGAACGGTATTCTTGTTGCACGCGATAGAAATTTCCTCCAGAATGTATTCCGCCCGGGCACCCGTAATGCTAACGGGGCGCAGATCGACCAGCACCAGATGCACATCAGTGCCGCCGGTCGCCACGGAGTATCCCTTCTCGAGCAATCCGGCACAAAGTGCGCGAGCGTTTTTGATTACCTGCTCCTGGTAGGCACGGAACTCTGGCGTCTTCGCTTGCTGCATACAGGTCGCAATTCCAGCGATGGCATGATTATGCGGGCCACCTTGCAGCCCTGGAAACACGGCCTGATTGACGCGCGACTCCAGGTCATACATCACCTTGTCCCCGTTTGGCTTCACACTGCGCACGCCCTTACGGAAGAAAATGACACCCGCACGCGGTCCACGCAGCGTCTTGTGCGTCGTCGTGCTGACCACGTCCGCGTACTCGAAGGGGGATGGTATCACACCAGCGGCTACCAGGCCCGAAATGTGTGCCATGTCCGCGAACAGATATGCCCCATTTTGGTTGGCAATCTCCCGGAAGCGTTTGTAATCCAGGCAGCGCGAGTAGCATGAGATACCGGCAATGATCACCTTCGGTTTGAACAAACGTGCCGTTTCCTCCATTTTGTCATAATCGATCAACCCCGTATCGGGGTTAACCTTATACGGCATGCTTTCGAAAAAGATGGACGTGGCGGAAATTTTTTTCGTCTGCGTCATGAAGCCGTGCGTAAGATGGCCACCGTCGGGCAGATCCAGACCCATGATGCGACCGTGCGGCTCAATCAACGCGGTGTAGACGGCGAAGTTGGCCGGTGATCCCGAATACGGTTGGACGTTACAGCCCCACTCCTCCGGGTTTAGGCGGTATGCTTCCAAGGCACGCTTTTGAGCTAGCAGTTCGATCTCGTCAATATATTCATTACCTCCGTAGTATCTGTAACCGAACGCGAAATATAAATACGGCCGATAAATTTGATGTTCTGTATAAAGAGTGATTTGAAGTACGACTCAAAGCGAACAACCCTTTACCTTTGACCGGGCAAACCCTCCGAGTATTTGTTATGCAAACAGGAACTGAGGCACTGCAGCACTGATAGAGAGGTGAAATTTTCGCTCGCAATCATTTCAAGGCCTCGGGTCTGGCGCTTCTTCTCCTTTCGGATCAGATCCATTAGCTCCGGATCCTGGTCCCACAGGTTCTCATGGAGCAGTTTTGCATTTCCAGCCATCTGAAACAACACCCGAGAATTAACGACACCGGTTATTTTTCACAGTTGATTGATTGTTGTATGCTGTTCGTGGTTTAAAACATTATATAATATTTACTGAGGTCTTAGCAACGTGCTTGCTCATCTTGATAGGTGATAGATCGTAGCGCAGTGAGTACGGTAGCAACGAAACAGACTAAGTGATCTTAATTGCACAACTGATGCTAAACGCTGTCCCAAGCAAATGGGTCTATAGTGTGAGATACGATCCTACTGACTGATTGATAGAGAGCATCAGAAGAATTTATAAGCTCTACTCTGTTTTACGACTAGAAATACGCAGCGAGCGATCTGATTAAATCACGATCTTGGGCCCGTCGCGCTATCGTGGAGCATGGAAACGAACGGACGGCAAGAAGCACGACAAGGATGATAGCGCTGGATGGAATCGTTCCAATTGCCAGCTGAAGGATGGCAATGGGAAGAGTTTACAATAAAAATAATACATTTGTTGTGAAGAGGATCTTCCAATGTTTTCTAGACGTTCGTATTCTTATCTATGTTTGAATTATGGCGAGAGCTCTGACTGGTGCTGGACCAACACGATTGCGCTTGCCAGTCGTCATGCGGCAATGATTACACGCCGTAGAACCGACATCACAATCTTTCAAGAACACTCCTTTTACTTGACGTCACGGCTCTGAATTGTGGAGGAATCCTGTTTTACGGAGTAGTGAAAATGTAGCATTGAAAATCATACTGAATGGAGGTTAGGGTTGTTTACCGCATGTGAGAAAGTTTTTTTTTTATTTCGCTTAAAGGAAACAACGCACAACACTCGTAGCAACACACGCTGCCGCGAAATTGACTTTTAGTCTTTAATCTTATCGCTTGTTTCAACGGGTGAGGGAACATTGATTATTCAGCGAATGCAAAACAACTTTAGCAAACTTATTCTGGCAAAAATAAAGTGTAATAACGTAGCCTTTAAGCTATGTAAACTGGAACCGTGGAATCTTGGGATATCGTACTCTAGTTACCGGATGCTGCCAGAATTCAACTAACACAATAAAAGGTTGTGAAATAGCAGCGATATACGTTTAGCACTGCTGGCCTCGTGGTTGATAGATATTGTTGAACAAAATTTGATCGCAAGGATTTGCAAACACTTTCGCAAATTATGTACAGCTTCTGAAACTTAATCGATCCCTCGATCGATGCTGGGGGAAACACACAACTCGAAAGATCACTTACCTTAGGAGCAGATTTAGGCAATGAAGAACTGAACCTCGCTTGATCGTAATTCGCTTTACCAACAAAAGACTCGTGCAGCCGCAAACCGGTATCGGAAGTTGCTGGAGAACAATGCTTTGGCAGTTGAGTCCGCCAAGGTCCCCCTACTCGTGCAATTGTTGATAGGCGTCGCACGTTGTGCAGCGGTGCGAGCGAGACAAATCCTCTCAGTGCGTTGGCCATCGCTCAATATCGTTTGCGTGAGATAACTTCTTTTCTCTCTTGGCGCCGTCACACACACACACACTGAGTATTCGCGCTATATCCACCAAGAGCCAATAGCTACCGAGGGCCGCCCAACACTTGATGCCGGTAAAAACGATTTACGTGAGGTGCGCCGTGGCCTTCTTACGCTGCTGTCAGATGTTTTCTGCACTGCATCGTTTACGCACCCGGGCGAGGGGTCCTACACTGCCAATCCGGCTATCACGGTTGTCATCCGCCGAAACCGTGGTTACCCGCGAGGGTTATCAGTGAAACGATTGGGAGGCTGCTGCTTCAGCGTGATAACCTGTACTATGATTTTGCTTTTGTTAGGCGAGGCACGTTTGTTTTGTTCTTTATTTTGGGGCACGAATCACCGTGAAATTTCATTTCACAACTTTGGGTGGAGATGAAAATGACGCAATTTTACATACATTTTAATCACAGCTGTGCACAAAAACAAACGAAGCCAATTGCGCTCTCTTCCCTGTACATCAGTGTACGTGTGTGTGTCTTTGGGGTGAACCGCGTTTACATTCAACGAGGTTGAGTTAGGACTGAAGCTCGGTAATTCACTATGGGATGATTCATAGCGAAAGTGGTTCATTTGATTTGCAAACATTAATACACATTTTACCTGAATGCTATTGTTGCAATAAGTTTTATTCACTCATGAAATTAGTTAATAAGTAAATAATTGTAAATATTGCCTCAAAACCCTAAACATTTGCTTCCGTTTTCAGCCTTTTTGTTATGTTTTTACTAACGGGCTTGACCGTCAATTAGTGATGCATTTGTAAAAAAGTGTCCTTTTACTGGTTGAATGAATTTCGTCCATTATTTAGCTAAACAGAAGAAACATACAACACAACATAGGCAAGATCGTAGACCCATGAAAAACGGCAAAATCGCATCATTCAGGAACTGGATTTATTTAAATTAAATCCGATGTTTGCGGATTCCGTCACTCTGAACTTGTGCATCATCTCCAAATCGTTCGATCGTTCAATCAAGTTCTGAAAGGTGGGATTCTCTATTATGCAGAAAGAAAAGAACGTTTTTACTGGGCTTATCATTTCACTTCCAGTACCATTCAGATCCCATTTTATTTGTTTTTAAAAAGACAGAGAGTGGCATGATTTGAAAACCGTTTGCTAATTAAAGTAACCGTAATGATTTAAAGTATTCGTTCAACGTTAGCTATTTTACCACTTATATTACTGACCACAGCACCCTGCATTGATCATTGAACACGCTTTAGCTCAAACTGCTTTAGCAGATACTGCTACCAAGCGCGGATACATCAGCCTATCAATGCACCCCTCACTTACAATCGACTTCTAATGCGTATGATGGTTTATAAGAAATCAGATAAAGTATCATGCCTAGCATATCAAACTGGATGAGAATAATGTAAAGAAAAACTGCCACAATGATAGACTTGCAAATTTTGTCCAACAGCTTCATCCGCTTGAGATGTGTAAGTGCTCGCGGAATATTTTCGTCCTTCTCCTTCAGCAGGTACCGCCGGGCACCGAGAATGCAATTGCGGAAGTACAACGTTACATCAAATTCGATAAAGTCACGATAGTAAAAGTCTTTGCTGTAAAGTAGACATTGAGAGCAGAGAAAATGGGATTGTGTTACAAATAGGGCAAAGCGAAAAGGACAAAACAGCGTTAGTACTTGTCCTCTGGTTTGATTTCCGAAGCAAGCTTTATAAAGTTGCCATTTTTGAAGTCCCAATTATTCAAAATGAAGTACTCCAGTGCTACGTTTGCGGTGTAGATTTTCCTTTGTAATTTCGCCAAGCTGTTTAGTAATGGGATTTATTCTTTAGTAAGACAGTTTGATGTGGTTTAGCATACCATACTTACAATGGCTTCTGCCCCATCAGACGAAAAATTCCATCAATTAAGATAGCGGGCAATATATGATACAGAAGTACACGTATTAGGTTGTGAATACGGATCTGTGTTATACCACCGCCAGGCGCCCAGATGCATTTGTCCAGCGGAATCTCATCGGATAAGGTACGACCCATCTCTACAATCTGTGACATGGTCGAGTTTCTCAAATTCGAAATGCAGCAATTGTATATCGGAAGATCTTGATTAGCGGTGCTGTAAAACATACAAAAAAAATAAAACAAAAGGATAATTTACTGTATTAAGCTTAGATTAAGCTGTAAATGTGAATATGTATATTATTTGAGACTCTAAAGTAAAACATTTTATGAGATCATAGAGGGACTCATATCAACAACAACAATGTGATACAAAAATACGAAAGCCAGTGAACGTAAGAATTGTCTTTTTGAGGGCAATCCAGCGAAACTACCCAACAAACGTGTCTGGTCGCTTGACCAGTCTGACCCTTGGTTGCTTAAAGCAAAAAGCTTCATCTAATCTAGTTTGTTGTGTGTTCGTTACGCAGGAGTTGTTACTGTTGACCAACAGGCATACCAAGTATGAAATGCTAAAAACTCAGATTCAAGGTTACCGAGTAGCCAATCGAAATGGACGATTTTGTGACCGCGAGTTGGTTTAGGCGGTAACCATTATTAATTATATGCGAGAGTAATATGTTAAAACAGACACTAAGGAAGTCGTTGAGGTGTGTGTATGAGATTTTTTTTAATCAAAAACTACCGCCGACCGATTAGCAATGCTCATCTTAAATTTATGCACAAAAGTCGAATAATTCCAATAACCTTTAATTATCTCACTATCTCACTCAATGGCCTTGATATTGAGCATTTCAAGGGTTTGCTTATTTGCTTTCGTCGGATGAAGGTGGAGTGGAAACAACAAATAATTTGCACATTTTAGTTCACTGCCAACGGCAGCGGGGAGGGAGGAGTAGTATATCCGTCTGCTGTGAACAAACTGCGATATTAAGCTCGCTCGTATTCAATTTGAATCATGCTATCGATTCACCGAACGGTTCCCACCCCTAACTGTTCTCACTGTTCGTGACTTTGATTGCGCAATATGATATTGCAAGCCACGTGAAGGTAAGGTTAGAGCAGTAGCATCAATTCATTGGAGCTAATTGCCCTTACTCGGCAGGTTTGAGACGATTCCAAAAACTTGCGACTTACCTGGGCACGGGTTCGGTGCCACGCTTCCACGCGGCAACGATCATCGCCTTGATGCACACGTCCACCGGTGTAAAGTCGGCAATGTTGTTGGGATCGCAGTACATGGTACGGCAGATGCCAATGCCACAACCGACCAACAGCCCAACCGGACCGTTGAAGTTGTCCATCCAGCCCGGGATAGGGTCTTTCATCGACGAGATTACGATCGATGGCCGGAACAGTATCATCGGCAGGCGGTCCTTATGCTCGTTCACAATCTGTTCCGCGAGACTTTTGGTGAACACGTACGTGTTGGGCAGGAAACCCATATACTTCGGTGCGAGCACATCCAGCGTCTGCTCGTCGAACGTTTCCGCAATGCGTATGGTGTCTCGCCAATCGGCGTAGGCGGGATAAACCTACATGGGGATTAGTAACACCAGATGGATCTTACACCTCTGAATATCGATCCGATTTGTCACCAGCAGTACGTACCTCTTCCTCAATCACGTATCGATCTGGGTTCGAGTAGGTGGAGGAAACGTGCATTAGCACACGCAGCGCAGGCAACTGTTCTGCAAACTGGACCAGCTCACGTGTGCCGCGCGTGTTCAGCAGTATTGCGGTCTTGAGCGGATCATCGAAACGTACGCTAGCGGCAACGTGAAAGATGACCGACACATTGCGCATCATCTCGATATCGTTCTGGGAAAGGCCGAGACCTAGCAGGGATACATCACCCTGCACCGGTACCATCTTGTCTAGCAGTTCCGGTTGCTCCTCGCGAAGTTTGTCGAACAACTGACAATGGACACAAACGTACCGTGTTAAAGAAGGAGTGATCATAAACACAATTACCAAAATTCCACTCAACGGAGTTGGAGTTCCCATGTACAAACCGGTAGCTGTTGCATCTCCAGTATACGCTCCTTGATAGATTTTTGTTTTTTCTCGCGTATTAAAATGTAGATTTTGTTCAGCTCGGAGCAGGAACGCAACAGCTTTTCGATCAAAACCTTGCCCATGAAACCCGTGCCACCGGTGACAAAGATATCACGTCCGGAAAAGAACTCCGCTATCGAAGGTTTTGCCGGATCGTAGTTCTGCTCCATCGGGAGCAGCCCGATTGGATGATTGGAGAAGGTGTGCATTGTGGAACAACGTTTGGAAACTGGGTTGATGCAAGTTTAATTGAGAATTCACTATTTCTCAGTCACGAAAATGCAGTCCGCTTGATTGTTGAACCGACGTTGTACTGCTGGTGTTCAGGCTTAGCTTTTTATAAATGTTTGAATGCAGTTAAGTACATTTGCACTGTTTATGGGTTTTTGTTCTCGACACTATCACCAATTCTGTTGCGAATTCTAATGCGCAGCGCGAGCACGAATGACGAGCAACCGACAGCGTGGATACGATCGCACTGAATGAACGATCGGACGATACCGGACCGCGTGAACAGCGCTCCAACAATGACGACGCCGACGACGAATGGTAACGAACTAAAGCCCGTTATACTTAGATTAGCCACTAAAACGAATAGCAACGAAAATAAAAAACAAAACAAAAAATCCCAAAGCAGATATACTCAAGGTTTCTTCCAAACACTGAGAACTGGTTCGTCTAAGGTTATTTCCACCTGGTATTTTCCACATCGTATCATACGAGCATTGTTTTACAGTTCAAACTTCCAGTCGAACATACATGTTACAACATCAAATATTACAAAGCAATAGAGTTGTGTATCAAACACGGCACCAGAAATGGATACCACCTGCACCACTCTAAAGCCATTTACAAGATTACGACCAGAGGAGAAAAGGCCCCCTCAGGTGTTCTGTTGCCGTTGATTTGGGCATTTCGTTTATGTTCGTTTTACAACTTATCTGCTCCATACCAACACCGGCACAAGCAAGATTTGTAAAATGCTGTCTCGCTAAGGTCGGACTAAAGATTAGCACCTAAGTTGCGCGAGATTCGTGTGAGGAAGGTCAACGAAGCTAGGACAATTCCGTGTTGTGTTACTGTTAGCATCCGTGGGACGATCGTACAGGAAATTGGCTGGAATCTGTGCTTGCGGAAGGATCGGTTCGCGACTGAATAGACATAGATAATATGGAAATGAAATGGACGGAATTACTAATTCTACCGTATATTTTATCCATGATTATAGAATTACACCAACAAGTGGCCGATGTGCAAAAGGAGGGAGGATTCATCCAATCGATCCCTTAGCCAAAAACTGGTTTATTTAACTATAAAACAAACCGGTTACGACACAACATTGGGCTAGCATACACCTAATTTTATCGTAATCATGTGTGTCGCCCTTTTCGTGAAAAGCCTAGGAATCTTACTAAGAGATGAAGCCACGTGAAGAGCGAAACGAAATTAAGTTTCTTTTTATTCTTCTTTTTTATCGAATCAATGACATGGGACGGTCAATGACATCAAGAATGACTCAAGAGGTTTTTGGCCTGCCATTTGTGGTTCCCGTGATTTACCACCCGCCAACAGATAGTCAGCTCTGCGTAAGGAGGAACGGGTTCAGATGGGATTCGAACCTCGATTTTGGACTTGAGAGATTGGAACAACGAGAATGTTCCCCAAACTAACCAAGGGCAAAAATGGGTTTGTCATATTAGTTATGCGACCACCGAAAGGTACAAAGCTCTTATCATTCTGTTTTAATGAACTTATATACACACACACACACACACACACATTGCAAAAGAACGAAAAAATCCTGGAGTGCGAGAGAGCGAGCGTGAAAGAGGCAGCAATAAAAAAGAATGTAGGAATGTTTGGGCATGTTTAACGGCGACCGTTCTTTCGTTTCGAACCCGAACTACCTTTTCAACCTCCGTTTGGGTCATATGCACGGTTAAAAAATTGAATGAATTTGAATTCGTTATTTTCGGGTGTGTAAGAAACGGTAAAAACTGCTCAGATGGTGATGGAATTCAATTTTTTCCCTCCCGTTTGCTTTACCACTTTGTGAACTGTACGACAAAAAGTTCACACTAACCGTGAGGTGATGTGTTATTTGCCGTCGTACCATTACGGCAGTGCGATGGCGAGATGAGATTAACAACGTTTAACGTTTTTTGGTCTACATCTTGTACATGTTCCAATGAAATTAACAAGGATTTTAAAATGCATTTCTTAATCACCACGTTTCATATATTCCTACCTAATAATTATGATATTTTAGCAACTGTTGGTTCACCAGAATGATTTTATAATGTCAGGTGATGATGGATGAAAAACTATGGAAGCTCGGGAGACGTTGTAACGCCGAACTTCAAACACACTGCAAAATTGCACGTTACATGGGTCTTTGATTGATACTGGGTGCCATCCGCAGTACAAGATTCTCCAGAGTGACTTAACAGCGGTACAAGACTCCACCGAACTGTTGTAGCTAGTAAGAATGACTTGAATCGTTACTCTAGTTGAAATTTATGCTACTTCTACTTCGATCAATCTTATTAAGCCTCTAAGACTGTGTTCGGTTTTGATTTGCCTTAGACAATAGCTGACTTCACTGTAGTTATGTGGCAGATATAACTGAATAGTTTGTTATTTACGCCAAGCAAGAGAGAATGTAAACACCTAATATATTCTAGATCATTACTACCTTTTGTTATAGCAGGTTGATTCATAGCTATTTTCAATAAGTAAAGATAAAGATTCAGCAATCCATGCAGGACCACGAAAAGGTCAGGACGAGCAATACGGATGTACTGAACATGAATAGTAACCTAACATGTTGTCTACTTTAATACAAGTTTATTGGTTTCCTAACTCACTGCGTCAGTTAATATTTGTGTGGACGAACGGCCTTTTCGGGATCGAACAATTTTGGATCGTTTAGGAATTCGACAGCCTTGTGGTACGTAGGCATAAATCCAGCATTTTGTGCTTTAATGATTTCCCGCTCTACTTGCGCGTGTCGATTTTTGCATAAACCGGTAATGTGTCGGCCGTAAACACGACCGGTGTATGGACTTTGAAACTGCGACAACAGTTGAACGTTTTTGTAATCCGGGTTGATGCCGTGTTTGCACAAGATGCACTGTACTTTTTCCTTCGCGAATGGGTTGTCTTTCAACTGGACGGGGGAATTACTGTCGCCGGTTGTCGTGTAGTGTTTCAGGACCGGGAAACTTGCTCCGGCGGGCGCCTGTCCGGCTTTGTTTATGTAACCTAAAATAACTGTAGGATAGCACGTTGTAAACATATTACACAGAAGAATACAATAATCTGTACGGCAAACATTTAACGCTTACCCCGGGCGGTACAGAGTCTATTTCGTATCGCGTAAATCATGATGTAATGAAGCAATATCGACCAAAATCCGGGAACAATACAGATATTTATTGAAAGTTTACAGATATTCCGACGTGCAGTCAGGTTGTGTTTGACGTTATTGTTTGTCAAACTACCCAAGTAACAAAAACCGCCCACTTTGACAGTACTTAGAGAAGAGATGCAATCAAAATCTATTTAATTCTCTCAATAATACATGTAATACATGAGCATTTCAACGTACATATTGAAGCAAAAATTTATACAAAATTGATTTTTGTTTTGTTATGCCTCAAGCGCATAAACGCATAATACAGAAACATTCGTAAAACAATGCATGACAGTTGAAAACATTGAAATTACAAATGGCGGACAACTTACCATGGCATGTCATGATTGACTAGCCTGGCGTGATCCAATTCAGCACCTTCTTCAGCGTTCGTGCTTTGAATGATGCATCAGAAGTGTTTGTGAACGTACGCAGTAAAGACGCTTTCTCAGCTCCAGGGTTGTGTTTTCATTGTGACTCATACAATTGTTGGCTGTCATTTGTAGAATTGAATAGTTTTTCAGTGTTATTTCAAAAGTAATAGTTTCGATTGGTGTGTTAATTTATAGAACTAGATAATTAGTGTTGCTGTTTTGGGCGAATCGCCGTAGCAGGAAGTATTCGTGATGATGAAATCACGACTGCTGGTGGGACTGGTTGGCATTTTAGTGCTGGGTAAGTACGATCATATTTGGTGGGGTTTGCTAAAGGAAATGGCATGAAAATAACAAAGCGCCTGAAAACGAAAGTTACGCTTCTACGCGTTTCGCGAAAATTTGCTTCCCGCATATCATTCGTAATGGTAAATGGCGTCTTAGCGTAAAGTAATCATGCTCAAACATCTGTAAGTCCTGTCCCGCTCACACGCACTGTAAATTGGAATTTGCTGACACATTGCGAGCCTTTTCACTATCTACCTGTATCGATAACTTGGAACCCAAAACAAAGGCGCAGCAAACGAAACACAATGTTACTTTATTGGAAGCAAAATGGTTGTCGCAGCGGTGTTGGATTTTTTTCCCATTAATTCTTTTCACACGAGCACTGTTGATCGACAGTTTCAAAACAAAATTTGTGTTTGCTAATTGACGTTAAGAAAAAAAAACATTGATTCATCCACCGTTTGCAGGCAATAATGTTTTAGGATCACTTCCGTTAAGTCATTTATGCTTTCACGCATGTGTTATTCATTAGTGAAACATTAGCACATTATCCTGTATTCGTTCCCTTTTCCCTTATCGCTGGTTTAAAATAGTGCTGAATTTCTTAATTTATCATACTCTAATTTGTTGGTTAGACAAAACAACGCTGATAACAAAACTCCATGTTCCATGTATCCATGTTGGCCTGTTGGTTGTATGAAAACAATTTCACCACAGCATCTTGGAAACAAGCAGCGTAATAAGTATTCATAGATTAAGAAAAATAACAATGTTTTTTTTTCTTCCCTTATTTCACATATGGCACGTATTGCGATCAATCGGTAGCCTTGTCCGCCGTACTCAGCTCACCCGTCAAACAAACAAGCAACTCATCAAGCAACAAACGATTGTTGGGTGCCAAAGAATGCACCTGGGGCCCTTCGTACTGGTGTTCTGATATCAGGTAAGTGATCAACGTTTACGCTAAGTAGTGTCTAGAAGTTGTTGGACGATTGCAGAATATTAACCATGATGGGATATTGTTAGAAATGCGTTGTTCGCAATTTGAAAGGGTCTGGATATTTTTAACGTATGTACATGTGCCTGACTGTACTTATCGATGCATTTCGCTAGGCATTTCGCATCGTTATCGGCAGAATAGTTGCCAAATACGATGTTTCTGTGCTAGACAGCGGAACAGCTCATCGTTGGAACAAATGCATTAGTTAGGCGTCTGCATCATATCAGTAGCTTAAATCGTCGAGCTTGTAAGAATGTATGAAACGCTCACGACTACCACAATTCTATCCTCATTCGGTAGTATGGATGAGGTGCTAAGTGATAAGAAATCAAGGAAAAAAAGCGCTATGTTTCTTTTGCTTGCGTTGGTGAGTTCTCTTTGTGATGAATTCGCAGACTTCGGACACTTGTGTCCTCATTTGTTTTTGTTGCTGTTGTCACTATTGGCAATGAAGGAAATCATGGTAGTGATGATGATGCTGACGCATGCATACAGACAATAATTCTGCTGGTGCTGCCGGTTCTTTCACATTGAGGGGAGGAGGTTATCGGCAAGTTGACAGAGGTTAAAACGATCGTCGACGAAAGGAACGAAATGGAATCCACAGAACGCGAATATACCGACCCGCACTAGGAGCAGTTCGCTTGTTGTTTATACGCTGTGTCTTTGTTGTTCTTAAAAATATGTCTACCATCATCATCGGGGTATCAATCAGTGCTAACTCGGCAGTTCAGCCGTCGTAGCCATGACGAGTCATCAACAAAAATTATCAGAAATAGCGGCGCGTATGGAAAATGCAATCCGGTTGCATTCTTACTCACACATACACAGGCAAGGCTACAGATGATCAAATGAAGCGAGAACTACGTGTGTTCCTCTACATATTATCTTATCTTTTTCCTATTTGTTACGACTTACACTGGGTCATGTATGATCTTTACTGATTTGCTAGACTTTTTAACTTGGGAACTGGGATCATCAGTATCGCGGAGAATGGCTGAAAAGATTACGAGCGTCTTTTTGCAAGAGCTCCAAGTATCGATAACTGATAGCGAAATAACGAATAGGGGGAAGTTAGTGACCTGCAGCAAAGACTTTTGAAAGAGTGTTCGTTCGTTCATTTTTCTTTTTAATAAAAAAGAGTAGACTTTAGAACACTCTAATGGTTGGTTTTATAAGACTTCATTGGCCTTCAAAGGTTCAGAGGGCTTTGAAATGCAGAAGCCATTCAATTAAGGAACCAAAAGGGACTATGAGCAAGACCATTAGCACCAAGTGGAGAAGGAATTTAGATGATCTTGCAGTCTTTAAACAGTGTTAGATAGAGGCGATCCGTCAGCCATGATGTGTTGCGTATCAAAACAAACATTTTCACCGGTATACCGGTGATGCTACTGCATAAAGAATTGGATTAGATTTTTTTTTCAATGTTACATGACTCTAAAGAGTGACGTAAAAGTTTAAATTCAGTGTAACACATATACAAGAGCAGGCATGAATAATAGGACATTATTCAAGGTCGTCGAGTCCGTAATGAATTGATGATTTAAAAACTCACCAATACACCAGTGCACTGAACTAAGAATTCCATTGACTAATTCAATTATGAAGCATTCTTTTCACAGCCTTGTGGTAATGCTTTCCCGCAGTATAAGTGCACGAAAGATGTGTAATATTCAACCGACAAATACGTAATCAATGATGGATAACACAGTAGTGAAGCATACTATTGACGTTTGCTAGAATTGTCAAACAAGGTTTGGAATGTTACCGGCTCAGAGGTTTATGTGATATAAATATAAGATCTCAAGAATGTTTAAGAACTGCAGTAAGGACTTAGTTAAAGTTTAAAATAAAATGAATCTCCTTAATAGATTAAAAACAATCTTAAAGCCCTTCAAAGATTTAGCTGCACACAGTATTCAACTCTTTGAAATAATACATTTAATTAGAATTATTCTACGCATTACTCGAAACTGCGTGGCGTAAGTCGTTATCAACGTAAATAGCGTTGTTGATTGCATTCCCTGAGTGGAAGGTTATTACCAGAACTATTATTAGCTATGAATCAGTTCGTTATTGTCCATGATTCAAAAATGTCGCTGAAAAGAATTTCCCAAATACACGTGTTGTGTTTTTTTTTATCGTTAAACACGTCGTGTTTTCTGAGTCGCAAAAATAGTTTCTAACGCCAGGCAAACGACCGGTGCTCGACCGAGATGCTTTGTTTTAACAACATGTTAGGGAGTGGTTTTAATTTGAAGTAAATTAAGTATATGGTTATATGCTTCACCAAGATGTTTTTAAAAATTACCAATGGGCTGAGTGAGAGGAAATTACATTGCCTTTGAGATTAAACTCAGTGCTGGAAAAATAAACATAATTTAATTCGTTTCCAGCAACGAAATCGTGGGAACGCCTTGTTTCATGAGTTCATGTTTTGCACTAAAATTAGTTTCTCATGTGTTGATGTGGGTTTCTAATTGTTCGTTGAACGTCGTATGTAGAAAATTGGCAATCAGCTTGTTTTCTTATGCGTAGCCTTTTTTTTGCATTATAACACGTGGTATTGAAACGACTGGAAGGTGTATGATTCATAGAGTATAGGCGCGTGCCAGTTGGCTGACAAATGTATAATTTCATCGTTTTAGAATTTGGAAAGAAATCGTCACCAACGATATATGATAAACAAGCTGCTTTTACAACTACATGTATGTTCTTGTTTTACTTCTTGCTTTAATTTGCCAGAAACGCCAAAACATGTGGAGCCGTTACGCATTGCATTCAAACGGTGTGGGAGAAACAACATTATCCAGTGGATAATGATGAAATCTGCAACATCTGTTTGGATATGGTGAAGCAGGCACGGGACCAGCTGGAAAGCAATGAAACACAGGCGGACCTGAAAGCGGTGTTCGAGGGTTCGTGCAAGCTGATCCCGGTCAAGGTGGTGAAAAAGGAATGCTGCAAGCTAGCCGACGATTTTATCCCGGAGCTGGTGGAGGCACTCGCTTCACAGATGAACCCGAACGTCGTATGCAGTGTGGCGGGACTGTGCAACAATGCCGCCATCGACAAACTCCTTGCTGAAATGCCCGCCGTCAAGCCACAGCTGGAGGAGGACGTGGATGAGGATAAACCGTCGGGCGAGGTAGGCTTTGCGTACGATGATTCGTTCAGCTGCGAGAAATGCAATTCAATTGCCGGACAAATTGAGCGTCGCTTCCGGTCTGCCGATCGGGATAGCGTGTTGGAAGGGTTCCTGCGTGCCTGCGGCCAGATGTCATCATACTCGGACGCTTGCTCTAGCCTGGTGCTTACATACTTCGGCGAGATGTACGACCATATGTATCGGAATCTGAAGGCGGACGCCGTATGTCACCTGAGCGGTGCCTGTGTGGCCAACTTCCATCAACATGAGGCAGAAGGGCAGATCGAGATTCGACCGATGGGCGGTGTGGGTGTGCTGCCGGTGACTGGGGACGATGTACCGTGCAAACTGTGCGAACAGCTAGTCGACCATCTGCGTGATGTGCTGATCGCAAACACGACCGAACTCGAGTTTAAGCAGGTGCTGGAGGGACTCTGCAAACAAACGAAGAGCTTTGCTGACGAATGCAACAACTTGGTGGAGCAATACTATCGCGAAATCTACGAAACCCTGGTGCACAATCTGAACAGCAACGATGCCTGCTTTATGATTGGCGTCTGTCCCAAGGGTGATGGGCTGATGAACAATGGTCCTATCATGCCGTTGCTGCCGGTTGCAGTGGCCGTTCGGCATGAACAGAACAAGGCAGCCAAGCCGTACCGTCGTCCGCTGCTCGGTGAGAACGAACCCGTACTGTCAGCGTTGGAGGTACAGCAGGCCCAGTTGCCGATTGATCGCGTCATGGGTGCACCGAGCGCACTCATGTTGGTAGAAGAAGGTAAATTCTGCACACTCTGCGAGTACTTTATGCATTTCGTCCAGGAAGCGTTAAGCGAACCGGCGAACGAAGACGAAATCAAGCAGGTGGTGGGCACCACCTGCAACCGACTGCCGGCATCGATCCGGGGCGAGTGCCACAACTTTGTGGATGTTTACGGCGATGCGGTGATTGCCCTGCTCATCCAATCGATGGACCCACGACAAATCTGCCCAACCATGAAGATGTGCCCGGCCGCCAACGAAGACGTTGAGATATTCGCTCCCGGTCAGGTCGAGGTAACGATTGAGGCCCGGGCGGGCAACGACAAGCCCACCTGTCCGCTCTGTCTGTTCGCGGTCAGCCAGCTGGAAGAGTCGGTGAAAACCGACCGCTCCAAGGAAAACATTAAGAGCGCGCTCAGCAAACTGTGCACCCATCTGTCACCGAAGCTGCGCCTGGAATGTAACGACTTTGTGGACACGTACACGGCGGAGCTGGTCGAAATGTTGGCGTCCGATTTTACGCCACAGGAGATCTGCGTCTTCCTGAAGCTGTGCGTGGACCAGCGCCCGGATCTCAGCCTGCTTGGCATGGAGCTTGACTATGAGAAGCGCACCTCGTCCTTCGGTAAGCGTCCGGCAATTGCTCCGGCCGGTCCGTCCGGTGACGTCGAAACGAACGAAATACCGGATGCTACGGTTAATGGGCAGATAACGATTGAACACACGCCGATGAGCAGCACGCCCGAATGTCTCGTGTGCGAGGAAATGGTAAAGGAGGTCGAAAAGCGTGTCCAGAATAAGAAAAGTAAGCAGCAAATCAAGGAAGCACTCGAGCATGCTTGCGATCGGCTGCGCAAGTATCGAACCAAGTGTGAGAAGTACATCGACCAGCACAGCGACCAAATCGTCGATTTGATAATGAAACAGTTGGCTCCAAAAGAAATTTGCGCCACGCTAGGGTTCTGCATGCCGAAAGAGTTCGCCGATGAGTGTGAGTATCGTTACCTTTCGTTCTGTGAAACTCAAACTTGTGATGTTCTTTCAATGAAACTAATTTATTTCAATGCTTTTTCGTTGCACCTATCAATTCTTCCTCAACAGTGGATGTTGATGAGGCAATTCTAGATTATGTGGTAGAACCGGCAATTTTGGAACCCGAAGAGGGGCTGCTATTGTCTGCTGCTGCCGCTGGTGGAGCCGACAAGAATCAACCACCGCAGTGTGCGATTTGCGAGTTTGTCATCGTGAAAATCGAGTCGGAACTTACGAACAAGAAAACGCATGACGAAATAGAGAAAACCGTGCGCTCTGTGTGTAACAAGATGCCAAGCACTATCACCAAGCAATGCGATAAGCTGATCGACCAGTACGGCGAGTTCATTATCAAATTTCTGCAAACCCTGCCGCCCCAAACGATCTGCACGCAGTTGGATTTGTGCGAGAAACAGCTGGCCCTGCTGAAGAAGTCCGAGCGTAAGTTGTGTTTGTATATTTTCCATTCAGTCACGCCATCAGCTCTAAAAGTATGGAATATGCTGATCGTCTCAGACATCTTTAGGTTGCCGTTTAGAAAAAAAACTTCACTTTACTGATAAGCTTGTTTTCATCTTGCTTGTTTGCTTGTTTTCTTCCTACATAGTTGAAATTGTCGAGTGTGCTGTGTGCCAAGGTGCAGTAAAGGCCCTCGATCAACTGCGAGCCAGGGATATGATGCTGGATCACGTCACCAAGTACGTAGATAATGTTTGTAACGCAGTCCCGGCGAAGCACTATACGCAATGCAATGAGCTGCTGACCATATACGGTGTCAGCATGGTCCAGCAGCTGAAGCACTCGATCGAGCGTGAGCAGGTGTGCGTCAACATCGATATGTGCCGTGGCACGCTGATGTCGATGCCGGAATTCGCTTCGGGCGAACGTGCCTTCGATGAATCGGTCGAGGAGGATGAAGATGAGGATGTGGAGGAGGAACCTGTTCAGAAGAAGGATGCCATGCTTGTTGGACTAAACGAATGCAGCTGGGGACCGTCTTACTGGTGTAAGAATGAGGCCAGTGCAGCACAATGCAAGGTAAGGAGCACAATATCTTTCGGAAGTTTTTTTAGGAATTCTACTAAGCAATTATTATGAAACTTACTGAGAGTTTTTCTCTTTCTTTATCTTATCCAGTCCACCAACTACTGCAAGGAGCGTAAGCTTGGCTTCTGGAAGGAAACAGTCTAAATGACATGTTTATCGTCTGTAGAGTATAAGTACGAGCTGCTGATTGGATGGCAATGAATGATGATTGTCACGTGTAATTGCGTTGCACTTGTATATTTGTACACGCAGAAGAAAGGAACTAGAACCGAGCTAATTAGGGAGAGAGTTTTTAACACACTGAATCGAAAAACAAAAATGAAACAAAAATTGTAATCGATACCAAGAAGTGCTATTTTTATAGAGAATAAGGTACCCAAAATTAGAGCAACTAAAGGAATCTGGAGGAAAGGAATGTATGCTGTGTGTTGTGAGCAGAATGTTCACAAGTATGACTTCGGGATTTTGTACTTGTCAGGAAGGAGAATGAACAATTTTTACGTATCATACTTTAGTTGGCCTTCGTTGGGATCGCATACGGTCGTACGGGAACAGACAACAAAATTTTTTATAGTTAAACATTCAGGCTGTTAAAAAAACGTTATTCTACAATAATGAGGAATGTAGCAACAGGAAGGTATAGTGGTAGTTTTTTATAAGCAGCAAGCTAGAGATAGGAATGAAATGTACGCTATACATGGCGTCTATCATGGTTGGGAATTTGTATTAATCAGCAATTGCAAATCAACACTATCATTTGTAACATGTTACAACAACACTACGTAACGGAAGTTGCCTGATATTCATTAGGTTACTGTACACGATTATTCGATGGCGAATCTTACCAATACTACCACGAAAAAGAATCGCGTTCCTGTTATTGTTTACAATCTTTTCACATCTTTTTGAATTTTCATATGGTTTGTTCGTGTTATCCACCAAAATCGGATACACTTGTTTGCTCGAAAAGATTCGCCTGCAATCTGCACCAATACACTGAAACAAAGATTCGCTGTTAGTGAAGATTCGCCTTAGAATCGTATCGTGTACAGCAACCCTGCTGTGTGTTACGCCTAGTAACTGTAATGATGTCGAAAGGCGAAATAATAGATATTTCCTTTTTTTCACACATTAACCTTACAACAAACATATACACAAGGAAGCTACCATCGTCTTCATGAGGGGAGTTCATTGTTGCCGATTGCAATGAGTCGTTAGCAAATATCTCAACAATTGAACCTCAATCCTTTATAATCGGATGTGCAGGAAATGGAATGTTTTCTCTACATATATTTCAGTTACAGTTTTAATAAAGCGGTTGTGAAGATCACACCAAACAACATTGGAGGTGCATTAATTATTTAGATTATAATCCACACCTTAACATTTGGGGGTATGGCAATTCAATACTATCAACATTATAAATGTCGAGGTGAAGAACACGTGCTCAAGTCAATTGGATCAGACGCTCAGACGGGTTTTCTTCTGAGATACTCCTGAAAATCGTCAACTTCCAGCGAACGAAATGCGGCAATGCGCTGACTGCACGTCTCTCCTCATTTCATCCCAAGAACACTGTCATCTGCAACACCGTAATGAAGGAGGAATAGGCCATGGGTTAAAATCTACATCCAGTGCGTTTAGTACAATTTTTATTTCATAACCGCCGCTGAGTTATGGTGTATGATAGTACATTTATTTCATAAAATTCGAAATAGAATGCGAATGTGGCCTAGTTAGTTTCGTAAGTCACCTGCCATGAAGGTAGCCAGCCCTGTCCACGCAGTGCTAGCGCAATGCACTTCATTCCCCTATTGCAACTGGGGGGGATAATCGCTAAGCTAGCAAGGAACTCCAGAGGATCGCAATCGATATGTGTGTGTCTGTATGTGTATGTATGTGTGTCTGGGTGTTATAATAATCCTCTTCGATGTCTTTTCGATCCAGAACTCGGCAGACGCTGTTGGTGGTGGTGTTGGGCCCATTATATGGCAGCCGGACACCTTGGGGGATTTTTCGGGGACATTCACCGTGCACCTCACGAACACGCCCGTTGACTCTGGCCGGTAGCTAGTCAACGGCAGCTAGTGAAATGCTGGCGAACATTCTCACCCCGTCGTGAGCTGCGTCTCGCTGTAGGCATGGCAGTGTCTCCAGCGCGTCGCATGGCGTTCGTCGTATTGTCAATACTGCGGCCGCCAGGGACGAGGTGATGCGTAACACGGGACATGAGTGGGAGAGCAGAAGGTTTGGCGAGAGGGAGGGGGTGGGGGAAGAAATGAATGATTGAAAAATAAAACCCGCTACTACGCAAATGGAAGTGACAGGAACATCCAGGGGGGAGGGGAAAAAAACCGATTACGCGGGTTGACCGGGTAAATGGTATTACGTTCCCGGTGGCCGGGTGCATGGTAGTTGGGGGACGATTACCTCCAGATGGCTTTTGGCGTGTATGGTCCACTCCTCCCGGGTGCCGAACATGCGTCCGCAGAGCTCGCAGGGCCAGGATAATGTGTGGTGTGATTGCTGTACGCCAATACTGCCCAGCTGCGATCCTTCGGACGCAGCAGACTGCGATAGTTGTTGGCTGGAAGGAACTTGCTGCTGCTGCTGCTGCTGTTGATGCGATAGTTGAGTATTCAACTGATGCTGCTGCTGATGCTGTTGGTGTTGTGCGGCAATGTTGTTAACCACGGTGGTTAACGTTTGTGTCGCCAGTGCCTGATGGTCAACCAGCATCGGTGGCTTATTGTCTTCGTTTTTGAACTCCTCTTTTTCCGCTAAAATTAAATGGAAAGGGATGGGTAGGTGGGGAAGATCGAAGGGTGCACCAGCCGTACGGACAGTGCCAGCGAAGGGGAATGGAAGAGAAAGAAAGAGAACCGATTAGCGTACAAAGTCAGTTGTGAACTATACGGTTTGGACTGTTATGTAAAGGAAATCTGCCACGACGGAGTGTGTGTCCTTTCCTGACTAGATAATGCGCGCACCCACTCCCATCTAAACCAAACAAACCCAGATTCAAACCTATCGTGAGTGATCGATTCTGGCGCTTTCCAAGCGGTGCAATGTTCGTCGGCGTAACGTGTTTGAACTTGTTCATGTGTATCACCAGCTTGTCGCGGCGTGCGAATGCCCGATCGCACACCTCGCAGACGTATGGCTTCTCGCCGGTGTGTATGCGCATATGGATGGTAAGCTTATCCTTCCGGGCTAACCCTTTCCCGCACACGGTACACTCGAACACGGGCTTGGGCGGTGCAGATGGGTCCGCAGTCGACACAGCCGTTTTCGACCCTTTGGTCGGGGTCGCCTTCGCACGTGAGGCACCGGAGGAAGCGGCCGCAGCTGCCGCCGCCACGGCAGCAACAGCCGCGGCAGATGACTGCTGCACCTGCTGTAGCGCTTTCAGACGCGTGGCCGGATGCATCGATCCACCCTCCGCGTACGGTTCCGTGAACGGTATCAGATTGGGTCGCGGTATGTTGGGCGGAATCTCCGGTGACCTAAGGGCACCGTAAGGTGGTGTTCGACGGTCGCAAAGGCAACGGTACGCGACGGAGCGGAAAAATGAAAAAAGATCGTGAGGTTAGATATAATCTAGCAGTATCGGACAGGACGATGTACCAATTCCCCAAACTTTGAAGAACGCGTACTCCACCTTCAAATCCCATCCCGACGTCATCCGGCACGGTGAAGGTGCTGCTACCGCTGCTGCTACTGCTGCAACCGCCACCACTGCCACCCCCGTTGCCGGCGGTGGTGGTCACCGCAGAGCTGGCGACGGTGGTGGTACTGGTGACGGACGCAGCAGAAGCAGCAGTGTCATTGCCTGCGTTCGGTGCACTTGCGTGCGAACCGGCGTTGATTTGCGGCACCTTGATCGTGCTTGCGTAGTGGCTGACGTTCGGATTCGGGAGGGCGGAGGGCGAGCTGCCGGGTTGCTGTTGTTGTTGCTGCTGCTGAGATTGATGGGCGAGCTGTCCTTGCTGCATGAAGGAATGGCCATCGTGGCTGGTTTTTGTTTTCTTTACGGCTCGCGAATAACTTTGACTATGTTGTTGTTGTTGTTGCTGGTGCTGCTGCTGCTGTTGTTGTTGCTGCTGCTGTTGTTGTTGTTGCTGTTGGAGGTGCTGCTGTTGCAGTTGCTGCTGGTGATGCTGATGCTGAAGCTGCAGTGCAGCCTGGGCCATTTGCTGCTGTACGGCCATGTGAGCTTCCAGGTAGGCGTTCTTTTGTGCGGGTGTCATTTTGTCCACGTTTACTGTTCCATCCTGCGGGCAGATAGAGAACGGATGAGCAATTAGTTTCGGGTTGCCAAACAATCACAAAGAAACCGCACGCAAACGGTGGGTTAGAGGAATGGCTAGGAATGCAGAAAGATGCCGCACTGTTAGCAATAATTGACCCTATGATGTAACTGTGGCTTCTTACTAATGCAATACGATGATGCGAACAGCTGAAACCCAGCAGCAACAGCGTTGAAGGTGGCACGCACCGCAAACAGAAACCAAGATGCAGATGATTGTCCTCCCGTTGGGTTTGGGTTTGGTTTACGCAGCCATGTTCAATGTGCCGTAGTCGTGGTTTGCCCCAAATGTAAACTAAAAGTGTTCGCAGTCAGCGAGCTGTCATGAATGACCGTCACACGCGTACACGGTACGTATGTTTG
This sequence comes from Anopheles culicifacies, assembly GCA_000473375.1. Taxonomy (NCBI): domain Eukaryota; kingdom Metazoa; phylum Arthropoda; class Insecta; order Diptera; family Culicidae; genus Anopheles; species Anopheles culicifacies. The sequence continues at coordinate 4,366 of AXCM01002370.1, read as the reverse complement.
CGTGTGCACTTTGCGTGGTGATCCGTGAGCTGTGCGCTGCGTCATGGCAGTGTATCGAAGCTGTTGCTGCTACCACGCCACGCTAATACGCGCTATCCGAGCGGATGCGCTCCCGCATTGTTCACTTCGTCTATTGCTCTCTCTTGCTCTGGTTTGCATTATTTGCGCTATGCTGCGTTTCAATCGGTGGTATCGATCGTTGGGAAAGCAGCAAGAGAAACATAGAGTCGTATACAAGCGGCTAAGGGTGGTTGTGAAGCACGGGGGAGGGCGGGTATGTTTACAATCCGTTGACGTACGCATTTTTTGTCGGTCTCAACGAAGTTCTTGTGTTTTTTGGAATTTAAAATGGCCATTGCAGCGGCTACACCCCGAACTCGATACCCTTGCGCATACAAAACGATGAAAACAAATCGAATGAAGGTTTATTGTGCATACACAGCCCCACATAATAGCTGATTAAAAGTGCATCCAAATCCGATTGTCGTTTATCAACGTGTGGAAATTTAAAAAAAGGATTTAATTTTCTATTGGTACATTGAAGTATTTTCTACTAGTTTGTCTATGTTGTCACCATCCTCCCTCCCAACCTATAAATGAAGTTCATAGAATGCTCTTATGTGTTGGTTTATTGAAAGCTAATAGCTAGCAGTCTGCAACATATATGTGCTCCAGTGTAGTCAGGGGCCGGCAATCTTTGGGCAGTGAAAACTTGACTTTTAAACGAATTTTTGATTTGTTTGAAATGTATAACGGCAAGCGCACTAAGCGGCCGCGGTGGAAAAGGTGCTCACAAGGCTAACGGTAGGCTTCCGGCCGGTTCCCAAAAAGTGCTCATCCTCTTACTCTCTTTAACTTTCAATAATACGTTGTCAAAGGACCGATTTCGGAGCTTGTCTATCCTCAATTCCTGTTAGTCTTCATTTGCAGCTCGTTGTCGTTTGTAACATCACTAACCTTCTTTAATGAGATTTAAAAAAAACTGCGATAACTTCACTGAGGTACTACATTTTCATGAGGTAGATCTTCCCAAGATATTAAGATACATGCATCCAAATGCTTGGGCAGAAACATTAAGCCAACATGTATCGTACAGTGAATTTTAGGTATTTTGTAATGTAAAGGCAACCAAACAGCACGAAGGGACAAGTAGGCAGAATTAATATGTAGGCCATACCTGAAAGCTTACATGGGAACGCATGCTATCGCATATAAATGGGCTTGTTCGTATGAAGATCTTTCTCTGAACCAACTATGAAATGCAATTCATAAACGATGCATACCGATGCATTCGTTCCAAGAGCATAAGATATCGGGAAGGCGTAAGCCGAGCAATAGGCAGAGGATATTAATGAATGCGGTTTCCTGTACGGAGTTTGTAGCTATGGGAGCTGGTGAAATCCAAAGCATTCTACAAGGCAGTTACACCCAAGGAAAGGATACCAGAAGACGAGCACAGTTAGCGAGGATGAGAAGTAGAACGTAGGAGACGACCGTCACCCATACTACTGCTCACCAGAGTCGGTAGTACTGTGCGTTTCTTGAGCAGTACTTCCCGCATATCCGAACTCTCTAGCGACGGTTACTGCTTTGCGGAACACAAAGTCCGGTAAGGGTCAATGAAGACAGTAAACTTTGAATTCTGTGTGTGTGTTTAAAATTGTTAGGGCAGATGTAGTTCCATCGCTAGTATCAAGGGCTTGCTGAGGATCATTGACCCCTTTGAAGCAATCTACTCCGAGGACACGTGCTGGGGTTTACGGGGAGGATTTGAATATCCTAATGTTCTGCAACTTCGTCGAGAGAAGAAGCTTTGGTGTAGCTATCGAGCAGTGCTTTCCGATTTCTTGAAGGATGCGGCTTTATTCAGCCTTTTTTGGAGGTTGATTGTTGTTCCTGAAGGGTTCACAGCTGCCGTGCACGATTAACCTATCGGTTCGGTCCGCAATGTTATTGTAAGCAGTAAATATTTGTAAACATGTGCGTCATTTTTGCACGGGCCTGACCATTTTCCATCCACGGAGAGGAAAACTTATCGCATTGGAGTTTCGCACTAGTTCTGCCAGAGTGTACCGAGCGAACGTAACAATTATATGCCGAGTTAAAATTATCGAGCCGCTCGCTTGAAAAGAGCAACTCGGAGCGTAACACTGAGCAGACGACAACAACTCACCGCTCAATCGTGTGGCTGGTTTGATCTCGCCAGCCATTCGTAGCCGGCTAGCACTTTTAACAACGGTGTGCGAAGTACATCGATCGATAACGAACAATACATTGTGCTGTGTGCGAAATAATATGCAAAATTTAAAAAAAAAACATGGTTTATGCACTAAACATTTCTTCCGGCAATGTCGCGGAAAGGGTCTATACCACACATTTTTTTTTCGTCCGATGCACTTGTTCACTGTTGTTAGGAGGACCTACTTCTATTTCCCATTGGATTTATAAAAAAACTATCGAACGCTTCAGTATTTTTTCTCTCATAATATACATGAATATGACGACGATAAGGTAGATTCTACTCAAATCCAAACTAGTTTCCAAGGCGCTGTCGAGATGGTTGATGGAAGATGTTAAAGCGTTGCAGCTAGCGGCAGACAGGAGACACAGGAGAGCACCAAATCTTTACCGAAATTCACTCACAGCACTAATCCACGAACTTCACACCAGATGCGGCAAATGCTGCGTAACAAACGATCTGAACAACAGCGTCCTTCGATTGGAATTCCGACACCGCATACCGACTTGCTGTCGATGGCTTGTTGATGGAATATCTTACCTCGAATCATACGTCTGGTATGGTTTAACGCATATTTAGCAGGGATGGAAATGTTGAGATGCACTTCTTACTGCACGATTGGAAACTATGTTCAGATTGCAGAACCCCTAGTGCGGCAACTGGCTGGCTACTGCTAGAATATTGAATTTCCTGCGAGAGCTGACAGGGCGAACTTCCGAGATGGTGAGAGTATACCGAAGGATGCTATCGGATGCTAGTGCGTTTGAGAGGAACAATAGAAAACTAGTGAGAAAGTGTGAGAGAGAGAGATTGCCAAATTGTGCATGAGAGTGAGCGTACGTAGTATTTCACTATCCGGTGTAAACGAACACGTTACATGTGTAATTTCCAACCCCATGCTCGTGAGGGTAAAACAATAATGAGCAAAGGGTGGCGTTCATTCAAAAGCCTTGAAGTATAAATATTATTTTGATGGTAGTATTTTTTTTGCTTCTTCAACCTCCGGTTGCACCATTGCTTTGAATGTACTAAAGCAACGAAATTATTTTGATCTTTGCTGGTTTGCTGGACAGCATGTAGGCGAAAGCGGAAAACACATGTTTGCGATTGCCAAACAAACAATTCGGCGCTAGTAACAAAACACTTCATCTAACTTTTGGCCTTCTAAAGCAAACAAAACAAAAACAGCAGAAATAATACGGACACAAGTGTGGCGGGCGAGTTTCCCCTAACTTCTTTTTTTTATTTGAAGTACAGCTCAGCAAGCGGTCCAAAAAAAGTGGTTTGCTCTCTTCGCCTCACTCACATCCCAGAGTGGCTAGAGATGGTTTTGCATACATTCGGCAGGTTATCGTACGAGCAAGAGTTCGGCAAGGAGGGCCCCTTTTGGCGATAGTTTCTATTGGTTTTTGACAACTAGTGCCATTTGCAATTTTCGCTCCAAAAAATCATTTGAGTAGTAAAAGTCCCACTACAGCGTTATAATAGCTACCTTGCATTGTGATAGATGAACCTGAACTGTTCGATTAAAAATACGGTACAGCACAGTTATCGGCTAGAGTTTCACAAACGTTTGTGTTTCCTCCCTTACCGGTTTAGTTTTAGTTTTTTTTTTTGGTAGGAAAAATCTCCAGCCATTTCTCGCTTCCCTTTCGTCGGTTCGGTGAAGCGCTGGAATGTGCATCTATGCATTTTAAATTTATGCAATCTACCGCAAGGCATAAATCTTCGCTCTCACCGCAAGGGTCTCGGCGCAAGGGTGCAACGGCACGTTAATTATTTCATTCCGTACGTACAATGAGCAGCGGGTTAAGGGCGATAAGTCACTCATTGGTTTGCTGCTGAGGGACGTTTTAGCGTTTTCGCTCGCTTGGTTCGTGTACTCGTCCGAGATAAATCGGATACCGTACCTTTATGTCGGAAGGCTTTTGTTTTCTAGGGGGTGGGTTTGTTTTTAGGCAGACCAGAGCCGTAATGAGCATCTGATAATTATTAGCAAACCATGCTAGTTTACTTGCGTCTGAAGACAAAAAATCCTAACCAACTCCTCGAGGAAGACCTTAAGGCATTGAAGATTTGTTGGAAAAGAGTTGTTATACTTTTTCTGTGCAACGAGTTCGATAAGGA
>KI423130.1:21345-37940 GCA_000473375.1 Anopheles culicifacies | reverse complement strand
TGCTGTTGGGCTGTGGCGTTACTCTAATGGAATGCATTAGTGTAAACCGGCAAAGTGTTCGTCATCTCCCCCGGGGTGTTATTAGTGTGACGGATCGCGATGCACAGTAATATACTTCACTGTAAAAGTAAAAGATACGATTTTTATGACAAACTGCCTCTTGTTTTGATGCCATCGGTTTGAATCATACTGTATAACGAGCAAACACAGTCATGTTGCTGTTTTTAAAATATTATATCTACAGCTATGATACACGTAAATAAAGTCGCTATTTACAGTTTTCATGACGCACTGTATTATAATTAAATATTTCCTCAACGAACTCACCGGCGGGTGAATCATCATCAATAAATTGATATTAACAATCACTGAATAGCTCTATAACGAATCATAATATGGCTTATTCTTGTTGCTTTCCATTGGGGACTTCCCTTTCGACAATTAATTCTTAACAAAAACCCCTTTCAAATTGTTCCTTCCCTCGTACCACACCTTGGCAGAGAACCTTGAACGTGAACTGCCTCAAACATTATCCGCATTGACACGATAAACCACGTACCAGCGTATTCCCCTTCTCCAGCTTAGTTCGCGGTCACCAATTAAACCGTAAAACTTCCGTGTCACACACGATGTGACCTTTCCGTGGTGTGATGTTACGGCATCTTACTGGCAAACAAACACATTATCATCTCGGAAAGCTTTGCAGGAAATGTATGTCTATTTTCCGTTCCACAACACAGGGAATCGTGTCTTTCCGATCGATTATATTTTTGTTGCCATTTTCCCTTTTGTTGTGGCTTTCGTCCACCACCACGAGGGAAATGGTCCACGTGGGTGTGTGATAAGCTACATCGAATGAACGGGAAGGTGGAAATAATCAATACCACCACGCCTAATAGAAGTGGCATTATGCCCTTCGGTACATTGTAGCTATCGGAAAAACCATATTGACCTCAATTCTCTCGCTACAAGTGTGGAAAGCCGCCTTTACAAAGCCGATACCAATTTGAGCTGGTAAAATATTCACCACAATGAGTTGTAGTATGTAATGATATCACTCTTTTCAACGTAGTCATACGCAATTTTAGTTGTAGAACGAATTGAGTCAGTAGTTCCAGGCTCCTTCCCGACAAAAAAAAGGAAGTAGAGGCATCAATACGAATGTAGCGCCTCCATCATAAACGATCGTTTATCATCGTCATATGTCAGTAATTGTGGTACGGAATGATTCCTTAGTTTTGATAGAACGCATAATGGAATGCCTTAGAAATGCCGGATCATGATTAAAAGCTCCCCACAACAATTCTGAAAGTAATGTCCATATTGTTCGGATGCAGACACTGAATAGTTCCTGCAGTCAGCTCGTGCAAAGAACGCGCATTATGTTGCGCGGTTCACGCCATGGGGGTCCCGGTGGGTATTTGTACGATCACTTCGATTCGATAGGCAGCATGTCCGATTCGTCCGAGGAAGAGGAACAAGTGTACGTTGAGGTACCGGTGAGTGAGGAACGGAACCTAGCGGAGGAGAATGACAAAAACAAATGTTTTAATACAACTTAGGCACAATATTATACTAAAAAGCACCATTACTCCGGATATTGGATTCCAAACTCTTACTGATATTCACTTACCTTTCCACTTACGCAGTGCACACCGACCGTCTATCCGGCCGATCCGTTCGATGCGAACGAAGATGCGGGCACGCTCCGTACCGCGATGAAGGGTTTCGGTACGGACGAGAAGGCCATCATTGAGGTGTTGGCCCGTCGTGGTATCGTCCAGCGGCTGGAGATCGCTCAAGCATTCAAGACCTCGTTCGGTAAGGATCTGATCAGTGATCTGAAGTCGGAGCTGGGCGGTAAGTTTGAGGATGTGATCCTGGCGCTCATGACACCGTTGCCGCAGTTCTACGCCAAGGAGCTGCACGATGCCATCTCCGGCATCGGTACGGATGAGGAGGCAATCATCGAGATACTGTGCACACTGTCGAACTATGGCATCCGCACGATCGCCGAATTCTACGAGCAGATGTACAACGTTTCGCTCGAGTCGGACCTGAAGGGTGATACGAGCGGTGCGTTCAAGCGGCTATGCGTGTCGCTGGTACAGGGCAACCGGGACGAGAACAATGTAAGTCGTTATTTAAACGTATGGAAACGAAAAGTACACACGTGGTAACGCTTGGGCGGTTTCTCTCCTGTTTGACGACATTCAGGGCGTCGATGAGGGTGCGGCTGCCGCTGACGCACAGGCACTGTTCGAAGCTGGCGAGGGACAATGGGGCACGGACGAGTCCGTGTTTAACCAGATTCTGGTGACCCGCTCGTACCAGCAGCTGCGTTCCGTGTTTGACGTCTACGAAAGCCTTGCCGGGCATACGATCGAGGATGCGATCAAGCGCGAATTCAGCGGTGCTATCGAGGAAGGCTTCAAGGCCATCGGTAAGTGACGAGTACAACGCATCATACCATCATGACTAATGTGATCTTTCGCTGTAGTACGGTGCGTTCGCTCGAAGGTACAGTACTTTGCCAAGCGCTTGCACAACTCGATGGCTGGACTCGGCACGAACGACAAGACCCTGATTCGCATCATCGTCAGCCGATCGGAGATCGATCTGGGAGATATCAAGGAAGCGTTCCAGGAGATGTACGGCAAGTCGCTCGAGTCGTGGATCAAGGTACGTCTGCTTTGCTTACAGTTCGATCTTCCTCCTTAAAGTCTAACACGCTCCCAACACCGATCGAGAAGAAGATCAGTCTAATCACATCCTCCTATTTTGTGTTGCTTATATTGGCTTCTACAAATGTGACTTCCACTCATGACATACATCATCATTCGGACACGACAAATGGCTAAGATACGCCACGCCACGAATTCACTACTACCTACACTACACTTGACACCATAACTTGACTATAACTGTTCGTCACTTACATCTCATCTTTCTCTATGATATGATATAACGCAAGTGTGTAGATAACACGATCATTATGTGCTTAACAATCAGTAAACGCAAACACAAAACGTCTTTCATTGTTTCTGCCAACGAGTATTTACGTTTTTCCCAACCCGATCAAACATCAGCGAGAATCTTATGCCTTTGAAGAGTTGCTTTTTTTTTTGTTTTTTTAAAAAAATCCGTTTTCTTGGTTTTCTGTTTGATATGATAAATGATTGAATGTCTCAAGTGTACTGCAAAGTTAATTGTAGTGTTGTAGATAAACTTTAGCGTTACATGTTACAGTCAATGCTGTGTGTTCACCTCCGACTCCTTCGCGTGCGCTGTAAAATATGCTGCTTTAAACCGTTTCGACTCTGTTGCTTTCATTGAAACTAGTGTTGGACGAATTGGAACGAGTCTTTATACTCAAGATTTTTTAATCCTCAAAGATAATCATGAATTTAAACTTTTTTTTTAATATTTAATTGTGTTGTGCTTCATGAATCTTATGAAAAGTATCATTCATATGAAACTTTTGTGAAGAGTCATTCAAATCATGATTCGAGTCGCGAAGGATTCATGAATCCACAAAGATTCATGAATCCCCAAAGATCCCTAAAGATTCATAAAACCCCAAAGATCCCCAAAGATTCATGAATCCTCTAAGATTGATCAAATGATTAATCAAATAATTCATGAATAATGGAGGATTCATGAATGTTTGAAATAAAGATTTAGAATCATTCATTCAGTTCAAAGATTCATTCAGATTCATGAATCTCAATCAGATTCACCCAACACTATTATTTAAGTTTTAAATCCAATCCAATAGGACTGCATTAACATTCTTATAAATGTATCTAAAATGATAAAAAATGAGTAAAATCGTAGAGCTATGAGGATTGATTGATTTCTTCAGGAGAATTCTTCAACTCAAAGATTGAATGAGTTCTTACTGAAGATCGATGATCGATCGCGAAAGCAGTCCACTAATTGTGCTGAACTCAAAATCAAAATTTCCCCACAAAATCCACTCAATACACGGACAACTTCATCCGACGGACAAAACGTGCGCGTGTGTTATTGTTTTCCATTCCATTGGCGCAACTCATCGTCGCTCAAGTTTTCGTTTGTTATGTGCTTACAATTTGTCACGTTTTAAAGCAACATATTTAAGCCGACCGCTCCCCTTCTTTAAATGTCCCAAAAATGCTTATTGAATGAACAAAAATTTTCTTTCCTCCGAAACGAAAACGTACAAAAACACCACCATCCGTTTTACTACTACTGCTGCCATTTTTTCCAGGGTGACACATCGGGCGATTACAAGCGCGCTCTGTTGGCCATTGCCGGCTACCGGTGAACGGATTTGTTTTGAGTCGCGTATGCTAAATGCAAACAAAAAAAAGAAACACACCACCTCAATATATGCTGATGTCGACAGTTCGATTAGGGCGCTTTTGTTTTCTATCCATTGGCCATTTGGGCCAACGACATCGATTCTACCGATGAACCACAACAGAAGCAAGCATGTATCTTTATAGACTATTAGCCGGAACATGCAAGATTGTAATCTCACATCACAGAAAGATAACACAAAAAATGGCCTATTTTAGTTCTTATCTAATTCTCTATCTCTCTCTCTCTCTGTTGTGAGGGTTTTTTTCCTTCATATCATTCAAACCACCGTATATGCTCCATTACAATTACTTCTCTACGTCTCTTACTACTAAACAAAGTGGCTAAGAGACTAGGTGGGCTCGATGGTTTGACGCGGTAGACATATTGAAACAAAAATTAACGTTTATGGGTTCGATTGCGATACGTGTATATGTTCACACACACACACACACAACGATATAGCAACAGGACACATACATTCACAAAAGATCGAACCCATAAAGGTCAAAATTTTATTTCATTTTTCACCAGCGCAGCTGTCAAATCCTAAGGAATAAGCCCACCTAGTCTCTTTACCCACTTTGCTACTAAATAACGTAAATGAACTTAGCTAGATGTGTACCTCACCTTCGCACAGCGCTATCTTCTGTACACAAGTGGTGTTTAATTAGATTGTATAATCGTGTACCTTGTGACGAAGCCAACATACACACTCGAGTGAGAGAACGAACGCAGCAAAAAAAAAACCCCGGAGTAGTAATTTGAAAACAAAAGAACAGGTCTATCCATTTTTGATTTACTTATTTTGCCTTCCAAACACTATAATTTGTTCACTATGTGTAGTAGTTAGTAGTAGCAGAGTAGCATTGTGTGACGCAAAATTTAGTACGCAGGTACGCCGTTTTTTTTGTTGAATAAATCTTCATGTAAACGAAATTATTGTTTCACCCACCACAAGCATGCACCCGCTCTTTCTCCCGGCAGTAGCGCGTTCCCAATGTGAGAAACGAAAAAAAAATACTATTTATGTTCTATTACTTCTCCTATTGTGTCCTCCGGGTGTGTTGGATCTTGATTTCGCTTTTTCTTTTCTTGTTTTTGTGTGTGTTTCAATTTACACTACTGTTTCGTTGTAATTTGCGAAGTACAAGAACTTGTTGAAATACGGAAACACGTTTCATTCAAAGTGGAATAGTGTATACCAAGTGGTTGATTGCTTGAATTATGTTTGTACTCTATTGTTTTTGACGCTATATAACTAAATTACGCATTTGTTACTTAACTTATTTGTTTTACATATTTATCTTCGCATTTTCATAATTATTCAATTATTAAAGTCTTTAACGTTGCTTGCTAATGCTAAACTAATTAGGAAAACAGAGCTTTTCAAAGATCAGGTAACGCATTATGTTGTTGAAAATGATAAGATACATTTGTAAAGCAGCAAACACAAAAGAGCGATAAACCAATTCAAGTAACGGACGAATACTTATACACATTTCCACATTGAATGCAACGCATTTAAGTTCCATGCACTTCGTAAGTTAGAATGTAATAGTAAGTGTAAGCCGATCGATCATCGTATCACGTACGTGTGTAGCAGCAGCATGCCCAATAACTAATATGCAAAGCAAAAAAAAAGGAACACTTTAGCTTTTTTTGAATGTAACTTCCCGTTTAATCTGTATGCCGGGCTCCGGTCTTAACCCCCAACAACCCCTAACGAATCATGCCAATTAAAATGAGTGTTTTTCTCTCTTTTTTTTCTTTCCCTCTCTTTTTTATTGTTCTCCGACCCTTCCACCCCCCAACCCCACCCGCACTGTACCCCTTCGTACTCATTTTGTGTGTGTGCGCGTGTACGCAACGCTGCAAACAAACAGGAGGATCTGGGAGGCGATAATGCTAATTTGCTGTACCACTTGGCCGCTTACTAAAATTACCATTCCCTTTTCCCCAAAATTGCACTTATACACACACACGCGCGCTCTTGTGACCCACATTCTTACCGGGTAACGTGTGGGCTTGATAAGTATGTGATGATCTTTGCAAGGTTAAAGATGATCGCTGATGAAACGTACGCACAGATCGCTTCCATTCCAAGAGTTTGTCATGTTTCGAATGCTTAGTGAAATTTGTTTCAACCACGTGGTGGGAACTAAATTCAAATTTGGGCTCGGTTAGCTGTTAGTGCTTAGTGCCTTACCCATTTAGGTATTCGCCTTTCTCATGTCTGTTGTTATTTTCGGCACCCCCCAAAAAACACAAACCATCCATCTCTTTCGCAGGAGGATGTCGGAGGGGACCTTGGCGACCTCCTGGCTACATTGGCCTCGTTCTAAAGCATTAGTGTGCATTTGAAGAAGCAAAAAAAAAAAAAGAAGGGTATGCAAGTAGTGTGATCTGTCCCATTGCCGCCGTGGCCCAAACAGGCCAGATGCGAAATGGTGTTACGCAGCCAACAACAGCACATCATCGGACGATTGCAATTAATTTAATTTTCCTTTCTAAAAACAACTTTGTATTGTCATTTTTGAGTTTGTTTGTTTTGGTTTAATGTGATGTTATCTACGCACAGGGTCTACGCATAATAATTGTAGCACGAATGTCGTCAAAAGCAATTCTTCACATTATTGGATAAATATACTCGTTGTTTACTTTTAATGTGTCCATCCTTTTTTTTCTTTTTTGTAAATGGTGTAATGTAAGACGTTAAAGTTAACTTTAAATTAAAACACTAATCAACTAAATAAAACACACACACACACGCCTTATTGCCTCCGGTTGCGAAATTTTAAACCGTGCGCTTTCTTCTTCACTCTACTTCCAGGACGATATTGGAAGCGATCTGGGCAATTTGCTTGCTGAGCTTGCCACATATTAAACATTAAAAAGTTTGCTTTTGTTCCCCTTTCTGTAACGTTTACGTTGTGAAAAGCACAACAAACATTCCCTTTTTTCTCCCTGCACGTTCCGTGTGTTTGATAATTTGTGAAAACGTTCATACTCGTTGGTTATTAGTATAAAATTACAATTAAAAATGCATTTACACAATGCTTGATACTGACGATCGTGATCCGCCGCATTATACTGTGTCATGTGTTATAACACCCTACACCTTTATCCCGTTGTCGAGGGCCGTCCCACACCACCAATTGTCGATGTTGATCGAACTTTTACTGCCTTTTTCCAGGACGATCTAAGCGGTGACTATCGTGATGTGTTGGTCACACTCACTTCTTATTGAATTGCGAACGGTGCGAATTTTGCGTGTGTTCCCTGCCATTGCTACAGGCTGCACCGTTGTTTTAAATGCTAGTTTAAGTTCACCCACCCAGTGCATTAATAAATGTTCTAAGCATATGCTTTCCCGAAAAAAAAAGAAAACAGATCACTCTCCCCATCTGCTTTTGCTACACCTCTTGCTTGATGCCTCTAATGCCTGCCGTTTCAATACGGAACGGTACCGTTATGGTCGGTAAAAAGTGTCCCTTTGCTATCGATGCCACGTACCTTGGTTGGTGCTGCGAATGGAAATCGTAATTGCTTTCATCTTGGCCGAGAAATATTCGCTGATTGATTTTGTGCGTATGGCTGCCACCAAGAGCGGGCACTATCTGGGGTGTTTCCGTACGTTCGTAACTGTCCGAATCGGAGATCCGTGTCGTCACATCGTTCGTAACAATTACCTAACGAAAGCGGACAGGAAAGAAATGTTTGTTTTGAAAGAAAACAACCTAAAAAGGGTGATCAACTTTTCTACTTACTACACAGCCAAATCTATGCGCAAGCTTGTGTAACGGGGTAAGTATTTCGTGCAGTCGTCTCATGCGCTTCATCGAGCTTGGAATGGTGTTGCGTATGAGAAACGATAGCGAATCCAGTATGATTAGTTTAATCTGAAAGAACATTAAACGTTTAAAAGCGATTTCACACTAGGGCGTTACTATTACGTACCCGCTCACCATCGTACAGTTTGTTCTGTAGCACAGCTATTGCTTCCAGCATTTGTGTACAATCTGTCACGTGCGAATACAGGATACCGTCTAGGGCGGTTGCTTCCGAAAAGCCGGCCAATATTTCATCCGGATTCTGCTTGTGCAGTAGCGCAATGCTCCGACAATGGCTGTGGCATGCTTGCGCCATTTCTGTAACATAATACCGAAATGAATTGTCTGTTTCCATTGTTCCCACTGCTTACCTTGCACTCGTTGTGGACAAAACCCGTAATTCGTATCCAAATAAGCAGCCCGTCCTTGTAGGCCACCGAGCTGGCGAGGTATTTGTACGTTTACGGAAAGTTGTAAGCTGTCAACGATGGTTCATTTGTTTCAACTAAAACGTAGACTAACACCGACCCGTCGGTGAGGAAAAATCTTACCAAAATTGTGTTTTCCCACTACCGGGAGGACCGCACAGTTCGGTAATCATTCCCTCGGGTATACCACTACCAAACGCTAGGTCCAAATCTTTGCAGAACGTCACGAGTCCGGTCCGGTTCTCTTCTTCCTTCCACAAATCTAGGGCTGATGTTTTAAACATTCGCTGAAAATAACAAGCATGATTGACAATTGAAATGTTTTCATTTGGATTAGGAGAATCTTACCATGCCGTACTATCTCTTCGAACGGGCCACCTTGTCGTATAACATTAACTAAGGCACAAGTACAACACATAAACAACTCACAATTGGAAGGTATAGCGTTATATGTTTTAAAATTCTTCATGAAACAATCATTTCCAATGTGCAATAACGCATTGAAAAACACAACACTTTAGCTTCGCGCGATTTTCCGGTTCGATTTGTTTGTAAACACAAAACGTCATGCCAAATTCAAAAACGAACTGTCAACGATATTAAGGCCACTGCAAACGTTTGCAATTTTTGATGCCTGCAAATCAAAGCAACAGTTGGTAAATTTAAAATTACGCACGTGGATGTTTCAAATGCGACAAATAGACGATTACGCTTAACTTGAATCAATAACACGAAAGCGATAGAATTTAGTTAGAAAATCTGATTTTATTAAGTTTTGCACAACATTCCCGTCTAGAAAAATATAATCGTCAGACCCAAAACAGCAACACTGTTGCTGATCGCTGACCGTGGATTATCTAATTGTTCACTCGTAAAACGTGGCAGTGGTAGTCAAACAACTCGTCGCATTCCTCCCCCGCTACACAAACAAAAGCTCTTGAAATCATTTTAAATCCAAACTCCAAAAAGAAACTACAACTAAAGCTATTCATCGTCCGGAAAAGAGGGAAGCTTCACTTAAACGCTAGGTATTACACAAGGTTTCGCAAAAGGTTGCAATAGGAAATCGTAAAATTAAAGTACATTTTGTACTTAGCCACCGTACCACTGTATGCGGGGTGAGGGATTGCCATTTTTAACTCTAGCGCATTAAATTACTATTCAAAATAAAGTATTTGTCTCAACGCTACACGTGGTGATGGTGCACACTACTTGCGTGCGAAGCGATTGACAAATTTAGATTAAGGAATAAAAAGGATTAAAAAAATTAAAGAAACCGTCGTCATCGTTTGTTCGAAAGTTGCGTTGCACATTACGGATTGTACTCAGTATCGTATTCATCCTCCAGGGAAGGAACACTGGTTGTGGTGGTGGTACTGCTAGCTGCAGCAGCTGCATTCCGATCGAATCGCTCATACACCTTCACATACCCGCCGACACGTCCCGCCGGGTAGTCGGTGTGAAAGAATGAAGCTTTTTCCTGATAAATCGAGAGGAAATCCTTGATTTGCGGTTCGAGCACATCGAACATAACGACGTGCGTAGGTAATGCGCTGACCGGATGAACCGGAAGGTTCTTGCGTATCCAGCTCATCGGATTCTCATAAAACTGATCCGCCTCGTCGAGATAGTTCGGTTGATCGGTCAGATTGGGTTCGCAGTGCAGAAAGCGCATGGTCACATTTTGGTGCACGTGGCTGTAGAGCGGTGTCGAGTGGCAAGGCATTAGGAAGAACATTTTGGCGGGATTGTTAAACTCGTCACGATAGTCCTTTGCGGTGGTAGCGAGATAGGGCATCACGTCCAGCGTGCCACGCTGATGCACCATGCCGGTGTAACCCGCCATCAATCCATTCACCGACACGATCAGCAATGCGGTAAACCATATCATTTTACTAAAACAGAGCAAAAGAATTGATAAATGGCCGGTTCAGGAGGCGTGAGAAGAGTTCTGTCCACCTTACCTGGAAGCTTTACGGCTCCAACGAACGAGGTAGTCGGCCGTAATGAACAAACACATCGGCAACACTGGTAGAAGGAAGCGGAACTCTTTGTGCGACAATAACGAGTACACCAGCACGGTAAAGCACACCGAAAGCAACAGAATCGCACGCTCCTTGTACACCTTGCGTTGGCGTACGGTATCGAAAGCAGCTAGCAGGAACGGAAGCACGCAGATTCCTAGCACGGTCGGCAATCCGGCATACAGATACCAGTACCATGGATGTTCGCCGTAGAAGCTACCCACGTTCTTCAGGACATTGTACTCGAGGAACTCGTAGGCCGTTAAAACGACCGACCCGTGGAAGTAACTATCCACACCCACGCACAGCGCACCGGTCAGTAGTCCGATAAGCAGATAACGCTTAAGCAACAGCTCCCAAGTGGGATGGGAAGATTTTTTGATGTGGTACAAACACAACGGTACCCATGGGAGGACTGAAGTCGGTCGGACAAAGAACGACAATGCTACCGGCCAGAGGAATCGCGTACACTCCGAAGTCCAGGGGAAATAGCTGAGCGCAATCATGGTCAGTGAGGTTTCCAGCGTGTTGGCTAACGTGCGCGATCCCACGTAGAACCAGCACCAGGACGAAACGAGCAGAAACGTGGACCATTTCGTTCGGTTGCACCACACGTGAAAGCGGTAGTCAGCGTACGCACTGAGGCACGCTTGTAAAACCCGAGGAACAAGTGTTAGCATTTCCACCGAATCTAAGCCAAGCAGTGCTAACAGTTTGTACACACCGGCAAATACGGCTGGATACACGTAACTTCTAATGCCCGCTGTCCATTCCCAGGTCATGTGGCCATAGCTGAAAATAGATAGAACGAACGCCATATACGTGAATGGGTTTGCGTTTGTATTACGAGCATATATAGGGTCCTCTACCCGAATGCAAGACGGTGGGCCACTTCAAGACTTTGCCAGTACTCATCGGGAACGAACCAGCTCGCTACGAGAAACACTGACGCAACGCGTACTGCTACGAAAAACCAAAACATTCTGTTCCACATTTCCGAAACGATGCCGCCGACGATGATAGCGTTCTTGCGTTTCGGACGGTATGCGCTTATGTGCTGGGACCTCCGCTGAGGCGAGTTTGAACACGCGCTTCACCTTTTCACCACCAACCAAGCAACAGCAAACAACGCGCGTACGCACACACACATACGCGCACGAACACACACACACACACACACACACACGAAGGTGTGTATGGGGATGGGTCACGGTCAAACTACCGGTTTCGATTGTATGCTATTGTTTCACTTCCCGCAGCTCAATGCGTATGTTTCGAAATGATGCACGTGTTCGATGCACAGTCCAGTGAAAGTACCAGCGGCTCGTCCCGTTGGTTACCACACTTTGCCACTCGTGGTGCGTGCGGTTCAAACACCACGAACTCCGCACTGTCCGGACACGACCAAAAATAAACTTATGCTCCACACCGCTCGCCGCTGTGGTGCGTGACGTTTTGTTTTGCCTCTTCGCACGTTGCGATGATGACGTAACCGTCCGCGGTTTGAGCGCAACAACGAAATGGTGGTTGTTTGAATTCCAGGCGAATGTATCGCGATGCGTCTAAAATTCGAGGAACAATCGTTAATCCATAGTAAATAAGGTACATTTGCGTGTATAATCAATTTAACGGTGATATTTACAGTAAAACGGCTAGATTTAACTGAACCGAAAAGGAGAAGTCAATTTCCAACCGCGTCCAAGTTGTACTAAAACTATTAGACCATGGATTGTAAACGTGCACTGCTCGAGCATTGAACCGAGAGGCGTACACACATCAGCGTGTTTGCGGGCTGTCAACAAAATTCCCAGCAACAAAAAAACATACGAATCGGCGCAATTTCTTGCAGTTGCTGCACAAAGTTGGTGTGAGGTTCTTTTTAGTGCGTAGAAATGGCTGCAAACCACTCAGCCAATATCAGTGTGGACGATGGCATTCCGATGGATTTTTTGGCCGAAATGCATGTGGCCATGGACTGTTTGCCGGTGGACGAAGAGAAAGCAAACCGCATACTGGCGGAAAAGCTACGGAAGGAGCAACATGAACGCAATGCCGAGCGTGTGCGACAGTTTAACAATGCTTGGAACATTCAGCCCATTGTATGCGAGGAAGCAACGTTGAAGCGCACCTTACCACACCACAGTGCTAGCTCCAGTGGGCCGCTAGGGATGATTCCCACCCGAGATCCACGGATCGTTGCTAGAAGCACACAGTCTTTGCTGGAGGATCGCTCCACGTACACTGGGATCGCACCGGGGGGATTGCAGCCAGACGATGGACACCAGCTTGATGCCGCAATTCACGAGAGAGCTTTGGCAAGATTGCATGCATTGAGTAGGCATGAAAATAATGAACTAGGAGCATTGCAGGAGGAGGATGAAACACGTAGAACGGAACGTTCCCGGGTGCCTCCAACCGCTCAACATTCACGCGATGCTGGACGGACGCGTTCTAGGGGACGTCGTTCTCGGCGCCACTCGCGCACTCCATCCCGAAGTCCATCCCATCGTCGGCGTAGAAAACACACCCGTTCCAGGAGCCGACATCGGAGCCCATCCTACTCCCGGTCACGATCCAGTTCGCGCAGTTCGGAACATTCGCACGGTACGGTTGATTCGCGCGGTAGATCATCGCGCAAAAACAATGTAGATCCCGCCACCATGCTACAATCGATGATGGCAATGACAATGCAGATGTTTAACCAAGCTGGGACTTTGCTAAATGGACAGAATAATCCCATGACATTGCCGAATCGTGTGTCAACGTTTGCTCCAGGGGATTCTCTTCCGGGGATGATGCCGGAACATGGGTCACTACTCACACCCGCTGCCTTTCGCAGTATGTTCGCAAATCAAACCAATTCCCGAGCGACATCCCAGTCAGAGGAACCGACAAATATTTCCAGCGATTTATCTACGATAAACGTTGATGACGAGGAGGAGCCTAATCAGCCGAAGTACGATGTGTCAACAGAGGTACGCGCTCACCATGCTGTTAAAGATTGTTTCCAAAACTAACGTTCCCTTTTTCATTTGTTTGCAGCTATTCCTCGAAGGAAAACTCAGCTTTACCGATTTCCTTTCCATGAAGCCCTCCGCCAGAAGTGACCAAATAGCGCCTGTTGATCCGAAAGGTATTTCATCAAGCGTTGGTTTTCACTCGCGCATGAAATTAATGGCTGTTCTTACTATATTCAGTTCCCAAGCGAATTCAGGAAGCCATATCGGTGCTGGAACAACAAGATACGAATAAACAATCGGCCCGCTTCCTGTACGTTCCACCAACCTTTTACGAAGACACCACCAAGGAGGAACACCAACGGTCTCCCCTGATTTGGAACAATCAGAATGTGCTATTTCCATTGACGTCTCAAGCAAAGGAGACCAAACAGTGCCAACCGTTCCGAAATGTGAACGCTAAACTTAAGGAACTAATTGCAAAGCTGGGTCTTGACGAGGGAATCGTTTCGCAACAGCTTGAAAAGGTTATGATGCGCGGAACTGTTGAGAAGAGCGGAAAGAATCAATCAACGATCACTTCGGATAGCTCCTTCCGCATTGAGGCCATCACTGCAATGTCCCCTAAACCCGGTGTTGGCAAAGTTCGTCATCTAATCGATCGCACAGTACAGACGGATGGATACGCCTGTATGCAGTGCGTAGCGCGAAACAACAAAACGTTCATATCCGCCGCCACTCAAACGCTACCCCCCGTCATGCGCATCAACTCGGAAGCACAAACGAACGGACCGCCACTGTCCGCTCCGAACGTCATCTCGCTGGACGGTTTGAATGCGAAACAAATCGAAACGATCGATGCGATCGTGCGTTTCATACGCGTACGGCAAGTAGCCGGTTCGATCGAAAGCGTACAGTATGCCCTGCGGGACGATCGTGTCACGGCACCCGGAATGACTCCGGCGATTCAGCACAACGCACAACGACTACTGTCGCAGGTGAAATCCGATATGCAGCGTTCGGACAATTTCGGTGGTAATAGTCATAATGCACAGTACGGGAACTTTCAACAGCCGCATTCGTCATCGCAGACAGTACAGTCGTACGATCCGCAAAGAGATCAGAGTTTTCGACATCCTGGCAGCGGTATAACGAGAACTTTCCGCACCACAACCACCACCATGGCAGAGCAGATCATTCCGGCAGGTCATGAGAGTTATCCGGTGATGTCGAAGAAAATGAAGAAAAAAATGAAATTCCAACAGCGGCGTTGGTAAAATGTATAACTCTTGATCAACATTGCTTCTCTGCGTGCGGTGCGCGCCTCCAAACTGAATATCTTCATTTTTAATTTCATTTTTTTCAAGCAATTATCTGTTCATTAGAATTCCTTAAAAAGAAGAAATAAACATTAAGTTCTAAGCAATATTTGATGCGATAGTTTTTAGTTTTTACACTACCTTGATAACATGATAAACTACTTAGAGAAGCCCCGATTTACCTGACGACCTGAGGAACTTGGTTATCCGGTTAGAAAATAGTGAAGTTTGCGAAAAGCAGATCTGTGAGATCGGTGATGATTGACGACAGTTCTACAATTTCTTTGCAGTTTTATCTTACATCATAGGGAACTAATAAAAATTAATTCGCTGGATCGCTTGCAACAATCAAGCAGCAAATGTTATTTATTCCTCTTCTTTGTATCAGTTCACTCCAGAATGGCATTAGAGTGTGTGAATCAATGACGGATCCAACGATAGATGGAATATGGGGCCAGCCAAAGGTTTACTTTTGCACCGCACACCTCCCCCTCTTCCTGGCTCCGTTGTCTAATCCGATGGAGGCTCTACGTATGACTGAATACCACCTATAGGAGAAAAAGCATAAATTAAACTTCATGGCACAAAAGTAACTAATAGATTCTAAAGTAAAAACACACACACGATTTGAGGCATCATTATCAGAATGAATTCTTTTCAATCAGTATTGATCAGTCGGGAAAAGAAGACATAAAATAAGTAATTATCATCATTTGTGATGCTTGTGAATGTTACAGCTGGCGCCACCCTCAGTGACAAACATTTTCGTGCGTGTATTTCTCGCCATTTTTGTATAATAATTCCATTTCTACGTACCTAAAGAAGTATTGGTTCGATTCTCTACCAATCCGATAGCTGGACACTGCTCTTCCCGATCACCAGACATTTTCTAGGCAGAGCATTACAAGACGTACAATAAGAGGCCACTATCCCGGAAAGACCAGACTGGCTGTGAAAAGCAAAAAAAAAATATTTTCTCAATTATTTAGGTAAACTAATAGTGGTGGGGGGAGGAAGGGCTAGGCGTTTGTCAAAATATCAGAAAACAGTATTTTCAATCACATGTGTGTCTTCAGTCGGGAAAAGAAGACAAATTTAAAGAAGGTATCATCAGGTGCATTTCAAGCTGTGATCATATTACATAGTTGATAGTCTTTAAGGAACATGTATTTACCTCAGAGTTCACAGGTTTGACTCGTGTTTGAGAGTGTAGTATTTTGACCAATCCATAAATCTGAAACAGAAAAAAAAAACTAATTTAGTACTGAAGTTAAAGCAAAGCAAAAAGTGTAAAATGTAAAATTGTATCAGAAATAATGGAAAAATATGTCTAAATCAAAGAATTCATAAACACGGACCAAATAAATATCATCATAATAGATTTCTCGTCGTAAAAAGAATAATATAATGTATAAACACACCTTTATGTCACCATTGTTGGTCTGATAAGGAAGACACGCCACGCGCTCATGCATCGATGCTGAAAAAATAAAACAATATACATTTATTATTTAATCGCAGGAAGAATTTGATAATTTTCTATAAAAAATTTTATTACAAATTATCAGAAAGTATGGAAATACATAAAATCATGCGATTTCATAAACACGGACCAATAATTTTCATCACGAAAGTGTAATTTAAGTATGAGTTATGTTGTTAACATAGAAGATGATTGTACCTACTCGCT